>JMFS01031174.1:0-22341 GCA_000699545.1 Podiceps cristatus | reverse complement strand
AGTTTTACCTTTTTTCTATTCTCCTCCCCATCCCACTTAGGGGGAGAGGGGGGGTAAGTGAGCAGCTGTGTGATGCTTAGTTGCTAGCTGGGGTTAAACGATGACAGTCCTTTTTGGTGCCCAACATGGGGCTCAAAGGGTTTGAGATAATGACAGATTAACCAGAGTGTATTAAGGGATTTTTATCTGTTAACAGTTGCAGGTCATGATGTTGATTCATCTGTTCTCGATATTAGTTTATCTGATTTGCACCATGCTCTTGCTTTTACCATACACATTAAAGATTGGTGTTGACTTTTGCAGTTTGCTGTGCTCTGCAATGATTAGTGATGTTTTGCCTGGGAGATTTGTTATTAAAACACTGACCTTTACCTGCTATTTGAGTTTTATACTGAAGCCATTACTGCAAGTACCATCTCGTGGAGATAATTAGCAATTACACTTCCTCTGAGGTTTTTTATGGAGGAAATACAGCAGCTTTCCACCTTTGATGTTTTCCTACAGTATGACAGAACCCATCAGTGAACAGGGCACATGCTTTTCATTTTCTGGCAGTTTATTAGAAGGTGGGGACTCTTAAGCACAGATGGCTCCCCTCTTCTGGCAATATTCCAAAATCTTTGCCTTCTGGCCAGTCCATGATCACTTCCAAGATTCCTGGGTGACTGGGGACCCACTTACTCCATGTAACATCAGTTGCATTATGTGTAGAGAGGACTCTCCCTTTGAGCATCCAGCACTGGCAGCTGGGCTGCCAGGAGGAGCTGTGCTTCAACACCAACCACTTCTGAAGCAGCTTGAACCTGAACTGGCCCAAGGGCTACTGCATGAACTGTCTCCTGTTTAAGTTGTTCAAAGTCTTGTTGTTGCTCAGGGACTCATTTGAAATCATTCTTCTTTCAGATCACTTGATAGAGAGGGCTTACAATCAGAGTGTAATTTGGAATATGCATTCTCCAGAAACCCACAATGCCTAAGAAAGCTTGGGTTTCCTTTTTGCTAGTTGGTGGGAACATAGGTGCTATTTTGTTGATCACATCTGTCAGGATCTGACAATGTCCATCTTGCCATTTTATTCCTAAAAATTGATCTCCTGTGCAGGTCCCTTGACCTTACTTTGTTTTATACCGCTATTTGCTTCCCTTTCTCAAAAACTTCTGCTGCTGTGTTACCTCACATGATGATGTCATCAATGTATTACAGGAGTTCTGGAGCTTCACCCTGTTCCAGCTGAGTCTGGATCAGTCCACGGCAGGTGGTGGGGCTGTGTTTCCACCCCTGGGGCAGCTGGTTCCAGGTGTACTGGACACCCCTCCAAGTAAAAGCAAACCGTGACCTGCACTCTGCTGCCAAAGAGATTGAGAAAAGGTATGAGCGATATCAGTTGTGGCATGCCACTTGGTTGCCTTTGACTCCAATTCATATCAAAGTTCTACCATGTCTGACGCAGCAGCACTCAGCAGCGGTGTGACTTCAAGCTATGATAATCTACTGTTAGTCTCCACTCTCCCTCAGATTTTCACACCAGACATATGGGACTATTAAAGGGTGAGCGAGTCTTGCTGATCACTCCCTGGGTCTCCAGTTGATGAATCAGTTTATGGATAGAATCAAGGAATCTCAGTTGGTGCGATATTGCCACAGGCACACTGTTGTGGTAGCGATCAGCACCTGCTGTTCTTCAAGCCTCACCAACCCCACAACAGAAGGGTCCTCCGAGAGACTTGGACAAAGTAGACAGCTGCTTAATTTTCTCTGTCTCCAAGGCAGCTATACCAAAAGTCCACTGTTACTCTTTTTTTTACTTGAAATACCCTCTCCTGAGGTAGTCTATGCCAAGGACGCACGGGCTCCCTGGGCCAGTCACAATGGGGTGCTTTTGCCACTCATTCCCAGTTAGACTCAGTTTGGCCTCCAGTACAGTTAGGTGTTGGGATCCCCTGTGTCACTCCAGAAATACAGATGGGTTCTGCCACTTTATAGCTAGATGGCATTAGAGTACACTGTGCACCAGTGCCCACTAGAGCCTTATATTCCTGTCAGTCTGATGCACCAGGCCATCAAATCCACACAGTCCAGTAAACTCAGTTGTGGAAGAGGCTAGTGACCCTCTAGTCCTGGTCATAGTATTCATTACTCACTTGTAAATATGAATCAGAAGTCTGTTCAAGAGGATCAGAAGCAAGATCAGCCCTTCTACTCTGTCTAGGGAACTGCCTGCTAGAAACTGGAGCAGCAATTTTCCTGGAAGAACCTGAACCCCTTTTTGTAATTGTTTTTCCTTGCAAATTGTGTACCCGTGTCTCTAGGATCAAGGTAGATATTCCATGCCACTTCCTCATGTCCTTTTCATGGTCACACAGGTAACACCACAGCATGGCCCATGGTGTGTACCCTCTATATCCTCTGTCTCGAGCAGAGGAATGCTTATTCCTAATAGCTGAGATATTGGTTCGTACAAATTGGGAGCAGAACATGTGCTCTTTGCGTTGCTGGAACTCCCGGGACAGTTTCTCAGATAGTTTCTTTGCTGGCATGTCTGGCAGCTTCTCCACAGCCAAGATGCGGGCCTGTAGGGAGGAAGAGAAACTCTCTTCCTATTGCCGAAGTTGACCAGCCAATTCATCCACTGTTTGTTCCTCTGCATCTTTCCAGGTCATTACTGCCAATGAGTCGGCATATGATGATGGTGTGCTCCATATAAACTTCAGCCACATGGGTTGCACTTGACTTCATCTGGATCTATGGATAACTGCTCACTGTCCAGGTCATCATAAATCACCTCCTGCATGGCTAATTCCCTCAGGTACTGGATAGCTCTCCCCATGGTGGTCCATTTGCCTGGGTGACATCTTCCTTGAAGGGATACCTTTCCTTCCTGTATGACAGGAGTCGCCTCCAGAGGCTGAGGACTTGTGCCCCCTTTCCAATCACCTTGTCAATACCCCCTTCACTAGACAGGGAAGGCATGGAATATCCCTTTGGTCAGTTGAGGTCAGCTGTCCCAGCTATGTACCCTCCCGACTTTTTGCCTGCCTCCAGCCAACTCGCTGGTGGGATGAGGAGCGGAAAAGGCCTTGACTCCGTGTCAGCCCTGCTCAGCAATAACCAAAACACCCCTGTGTTATCAACACGGTTTCCAGCACAAATCCAAAACACAGCCCCATACTAGCTACTGTGAAGAAAATTAACTTTATCTCTGCCAAAACCAGCACATAACGAAAAATTGATCAAAACTCAAAAGTGTGCCAAGTGGAAGAAAAAAAGACAACAGCAACTTTTTCCTGTGTCTACATTTAAATCAATACTTGCTGTCTTGGGTCTGCACATTTTTCTCCAGGGAGGGTGTAAACTCTACAGAGCTGCAGTTAATCCAGGATCCCCGAAGAGAAGTAATTAAGCAGGCTTTCCTATCTTTTTCTTTTGGTATTAAAGGACACTTACTAGTCGTAGCTGTATATTTTAGTAAAATCTATTGTAGGTGAATGCAGAAGAAATTTCTTGATTAGCTCTTACTTCTCAAGACAAGATACTGAAGGCAGTTCATCTAACCTTGGCTGAATGCAGCTTAAATTTTTCATAAAATCATTTCCTATTAGTTTGTTGTTGTTGTTGTCGTCATCGTTTTTTAATGTCTAAAGCAAAAAATATGAGACAACTTTCTAAAGGTGCACATTGTATGTCTGTGATGTTAGGATGTGAGCAGAGACTTTCATAAAGGTGTTTTGTTTTACTGCTATGGTGAAAATGAAAGAACAGTTAGCCGAGATTGTACCCTAACTCTGTTCATTTGAGTGGGGAGAACATGGGACCAGATATTCAGCTGACAGAAACCACACTGATGTAAATCAGCTGATATCCGTTTAAATTTTATACAATCTGCAGACATTGTGTTAGCTCAACCACTACTTCTTTGATGTTAATGTGGAAGGGAAGGCAATGTTACATTTTTCTCCTTACATTTCAGATTTATCTGAGAACTTTGCTTTTCACCAGGACAGATGCTCACCCAAAAGAAGCTTATGGAGGGCCAGCCATAATACTAATAGGAAGTTTCATTTCTAAAAGTAAAATATTCACTGAAAGAAGAGAACTCGAACCCCACAGATAAGGCCTTCATCAGTGCATATCCCTCTGTCAACAGCTCATCGCTCCTCTACTGTGGTATTCATAAGAGGGTTTCCAGGTATTCTAAAATTAATTCCTAATTTGTTGCTAAATTACTCACTAATTATTTACTTTACAGTAGCACTGTGAATCCTCACTGTGCAAAGCACAATACACCCACGTGTGACAGTCCTTGACCCAAAGAGCTTAACTATCAAATAATCAAGAGAAACAGATTCTTTGGAGAACGTACATATCCTTATGCCTAGTGCTCACAGAGACTGATGCATACTGAGATTTCCTCCCTTATGTTTAGGGCATGTATAGAAGTAGTAATTTGACATGCATGCAAAAGCCTCTGCACCAAGTATAGCAGGTAGAAATGAATAAAAGAAATGCAAGACTTTCTAGTATTGTTCCAGAGAAACTTCCTATGATACTGCATTGTGTTATAAAGCCACGTCCTCTGAAATTGAATCCAGAGCCACAGTGTCCTTCTCTACACCTCCTATTTGCACAATGCAAAAGTTCATTTTAGATTATGGACCATCAATATTTTTAGCAAAAATGAAATCTGAAATCCAGACACATTATTCTGATGTGGAAAAAAAGGAGGTAAAAATAGAACTTGCGTGGGTCTCAATCTTAATTCAAATGCAAGAGGCCATAATGTAACCCATCAGTCAAGCTTTGAAGATGAACTGCTAATTAACACAGATGTTGCCTTTCCTTTTGCTACTGTAACTTTCTCCAGATTAACTTTTCCTTAAAGTAAAAAAGGGACAAAATATTTCTCTTTTCTTTTTTTTTGACATTTAATTTAATGAAACACACACACATATACAGGTATCATATTACTATTTAGTGTCAATATTAGGGTCTTGCTTACTCTTTATTCCATCCAAATGTCTCTAGTCTTTCACTGCTTTCTTACTAACTCACCTCTGTCCAGCTACCTAGAAAGCAGCAAATAATCCTAGCCTCTGAGCTACTGAAAGTTCCCCTACCTTCTCCATTGCTCTGTTTACATAGTAGCTGGCTTTCTGATGGGCACCTCTCGCTGATGTACATTGTGGACAGAAGAGGTTGAGGTCTAATTAAAGCCCCACTTGAAACACACAGTCCCAAATCCTCAGGACATGCAAGATTAGCTTTTGTCTTTCCCCTCCTGTTCACCAAGAACCACTACATTTATGCAGCAGGGTCTTCTGAAGGCCAGATACCTGTAGCCACTGTCACAAATATTTACACTGAAGGCAGCACCTTGATTACAGACAGACATATTCAGCAGAATAGACAAAGAATGGTGCAATTTTTTTTTTTCCTCTCAGAGGCCAGCCTTTAGAAAAAAGTATGATAGAGCAAAAAATTTAGAAAAGCAGAAGACTGCCACTAAGAAACTCATAGGAAGAGGAAATATGGATCACAATAGATTCTCTTCTAGCCCACTGCACACTTCCTTCAACACTGGCCAGTTTCAGACTATTTTCTTCCCATATTCATTGAATAGACTGCAGAGGGTAATCGTACAAATTGAAGTTGGGAGAATAATCTTCATACTTATTAAAATAGCAGTGAAATGCCCTAAAAGAGACTTTTTATGGCTTCCCTGCTATCAACTGAAGTAGCAAATCAGTTAATTTTCTGAGTCTTTCAAAGTCCAGATTTTTGAGACTAGTAAACTCAAGAATTATCAGACTAATCATCTAGCTAGCACACTGTCAGTGTCAACTAATGCCTAGTTATTAAGTACAGTGAAGAATTCAGTCAGCTTCAGGGATTTGATATTTCCAGTGAACCAAAGTTATTAGAACACATTCATGAAACAGGACAGTGGTCCTTTGCTTTATAAATAAATGCACTGATTTCTCCCCCACATATTATATTGTTCTTAGCGACATCATCTTTTCAGTGACTCCCAGTATCAGCCAGACAAGACTCGGACATTTTGCCAATGAAGCTCTGCAGGCAAGTAGCTCTTTAGAAGTCCACACACCTGACAGCAGACCTCAGAGGAGGCTGTTGCTGCTCCCTAGGCATCAAAGTTCAGGATATCACAGTAACTGAATTCTTACCGATAAGATCTGCGTAACAAACATTAAAACAAGCTAATTTATTACAACTAGAAACTACAGCCCACTTATTACAAGCAGATGATTCGAGATCACATTTTGGCACGAAACTGTAAAATTTAAAACTGCCAAGAATCCGTTACAAAGTTACATTACAGAGAACCTCAGGTAACACTAGTAGCTACATGGCTGGAAGGAATATCAGATTAAAAAAAATAAGAGTTCAATCACAGAAAATGACAGAGATAACATCAAAATTAGCTTTACAAAATAACATCGTTCTTTATGAGTCGTCTTCTTCGCCTCTTCATGCTATTTGCCTGATAAGCCCTTGCCAACAAAGACATTATACTAATTACAATTAGTTATACCAAGTGTGAGACAACTGAAATGATTTATTGATTTTTCCTCACAAAATAAACCTTATTTTGGATTCCAAATAAACTGTGAGAAAAATAAAGCAGAAGCCCCAGATGGCATGTTTACTCCAGACATGTATGAATGTGAATATACTTAAAGAGACACTCAATCCATTTAAAACTTTTATCTTACTGTAGTTGTTTGAAAAAAAATCCATGCAGAGTAGGTTTTATGCAATTAAATGCCTTTTCTCCTGAGCAGAGACATTTAAGGTACAAAGCCAAGAGCTGAGCTGTATTCAAAAAAACTTAGAACTAAGAGTATCTTCCAACAATACCTAAAAAAGAGCATCCAGGGCAGCAAATAAAAGTATGCACGCTTGTCATGCAATATTAATGCAACACTGACTATGTTTGCATTTGATATAATCCATTATCTACATGCAATCTGAAGAGATGAAAGAATATGAAGCTGGGCTAAATATCTTTGTGTTAAATATCAATCTGCAGTAACTACCACTTCATATGTAGGCATGGAAATAATGTAAGAATCTTTTTGCTTCCGTTCTTTGGGAACTCATTCTGGGCATTTTTACAAAACCTTCCTTTGTCATCCATCCTGTAACATCATGAATGCTCCTCAAATTATTCTGAGAGTTTACCTACCCTGTGAATATCCCCAGTGTTCAAATGCATGAAGGATGCACATGGACTGAGAGTCTGAGCAGAATACAGCACTTGATCCTTCATGGGAACTCTCCTTACAAGTCTGTATCTCAAATTCCTTTGAAGTTCCAAAAAGATACCTAGACTTACTGAAAAATGAATAGCTGATCCAGTTTGAGGTTTTCCCAGTCCTTTTTACATGCCCCATCTCCAGAAGCTCCAACTCACTCAAGTACTTAGATATAAACCTTCCATAATACAGACGAAAAATACACACAAGTAAATAGACTTAGATGCAACAGCCACACTCACAAACCAGCAGGTTTACTCCCTGATCTCTACAGTGCCTTTTGCCACTCCACTAGCCATTTTGTCCTCAGTCTTGACAAGAGAAGGCATAATATTTAGGAAAAACACATTTCTTCTCTTTTTTTCTTTGTCTGCAAGTCAGCATTATCTGATTAGGTCTACTTCCTATGGCTTGTTCACTCTCGCTTATCAGACACACTGGAAAATATTTCCAATAATAAGCCACCAGAAATCTGCCTTCATATATGGTGTCAGGCTACATATAACAGAAATCTTTTCATATTAGTTTTAAAGTATTGCTTCATTCAACAAGCCAACTGCTGGCTGACACACAATCTAACCTAAAGGCTATGGATCAGCAGGTAAATGCAGAAATTCTATTAGTTTTCAGACCTGAGGTTTACGCCTTTCATTTCAAATGAAATCAAAATCCTACACATGAATAGGTAAAGCACAGAGTAAAGATCCTTTCTTAAAACCATCCATTACCTATTACATGAGTGCGAAGAAGAAAGCAGTTTCTGCATCGTGTAGATACTGAATTTCCTGTGCTCAATGACTCTGGCAAGGATGGTAAATAGCAGACATAAAAGAGACACATTTTGAGGAAAAATTAAAACCATGACGAACATTATATTAGGCAATGTGAAATCCTGCAAAGGTACAAAGACAGGCATATTCAGATATGCTTGGTATTAACAAAACCTTTCCGAGCTTGTATAAATTGGAATCCCTTACCTAAATCTGAATTTAAATGTCATAGGAAAACTTGACTATGCTTTAGAGGTTTTGGAAATGAGCATCCACATTTAGCACCAGAGGAAGGAAAAGAGCATATTACAAAGTATCTGGAATGTTTATGAAAATATTTCTTTTTCCAAACTGAAAGAAAAAACAACAAAGAGAGATTTCATAACTTTGTTCCTTCTATAAGTGTACATGCTTTTGATATGTAATCATATTTCCTACCCAGCTTTATATATAAATACAAGAGATTTATGAATGATAGACGCTTGACTTCATTTTACCATTTGCTCTGAGGAGCACATGCGTCAGCATTTTGACACAGTATGCAGACTGAACCCCCATATTAATAGTGGTGGGTACAATTCACTTCTGGTGCGGTCAGGCAGAACTTCACTGAGGTCACTGGAACCGCTTCCGCCAGAGCTGAATTTCTCTGAGACTGGTATGTGACTGGTATACAGGCAGAAGTACCTTTTGGAGATAGGGCCCCCTAATGTGGGGCCCACCCTAAACCTGTGGAAAGAACACATCTAGAGTCTAGCTTTGTGGCTCAGAGATTTCTTTATTATGTACACAGTTCCCGTATAATTATGCCACACAGCTTTCCTTCAAAATGGTGGACGATGATTGCCTCAGAGCAAGAAAATCAATTGTGATTACCTCACCCTAACCCTAACCCTAATTGTGACTACCTAATCACAATTGTAATCACACTAATAGTGTTTTTTTTTGCTGCATGTCTCATTCTGTGCATTCAGTTAAGGGAATTGTTCCACAGTTTTGCTATTTATTTGGGAAAAAATACAGAAGAAAACCACAACTTTCTCTTCTTTGAAAAACTAGCTGTAATACTTGTCATTGGAGTCTGGCACTAAACAGTAAAGAGGCTACTCGGCTTGTTGGGCTGGGCTCCCTCTTTCTCATTATACAAGCTTACTCATATCTTTCATTTGTATTTTGTGTTTATTTGTATTTAATCTGTATTTTCCTCTGGCAATAGCTTCGATAGCCTCTTGTTTCATTTTGCGCTGATGCTATCTTATAGCTTGATGATTACAAGTGAGTTGGTGTTCTTATCATAGCTCTTAGCTATTTCAGCATTCAGTCCTCATATATGGATTTCCCATACATTTTCTCCAAGAGAGGTAGAATTGTAGCTGTTACACAGAACTGAGAAGAAACAGAAGACTACACAGTGTGATATTTCACCTCAGGTGTTCAGTCAGATCAAGAAATGGCTTAGAGTAAAAGCAAACGTAAACCTCAAGATGCAATGTCCAGGTCCAGCTCCCAGTTAAGTTCAATAAGCCAATTAAATCACAGTGTACAAAGCAACAAAAAATAGCCATGATCATTCTGTTTTATCTCACAGAAGATGATAACAGAAATGCTGGCTTATCTTGCCCTTCTGGCGGGTGTATGCCAGCATTTCTCCTCATTCTGCATAAGAACTTTTGACAAGGAAACAGTGCTCTGTACTCTCAAGTCAAAAGCTGACCTAAATGGGCAGCTTCAAAATTAAAATTCTGTTGGGATATACTAAAATCAGGGCTGCAGAAAGCTAATACAAAATATTAGTCTGGGCTGGCACCATTGCTTATGTAGTACCTTTCATCCCAAAAGGTTCTTGGTAGACTACATACACACCAACAAATGCAGTCACTTATGGGGGAATGGGGAAGGTGTTTAACACCATATGGCAATGATAAAGGATAATTTAGGATGAGGATGAAGAACCATGTATCAAGTAAACTCCCCAACAGCATGGGAGATGCTTGTTCAATGCTGGCAAGAGAGGAATACTGATACGGAGCACTTTCATAATGCATTCTTGAATTATCTTGGAAATCGCTCACACAAGTATTGACTGAGTGTGACTACGTTTAACTTGTTTGATCTGATGAGATCAGGTTGTATGGCTGCAAGTTTGTGATAAGAAGCCAGTGTTAGATAGAAACTGCAAAGCAAGAAAACCCACAACCCTCAACCATTCATATGGAAATTATTCAATATAAACAGGTAATTTCTTCTTGAACTGCTCATATAATAGTCTATATCCATCTATCCTTATGAATGGGTACACAGGTTGTTACCATCTGAAACAATGCAGACATCTTAACATCTCCTCATAGGTTTAGTAGCATTGCTCAGAGCTTTGCTATTTTAATGCATTATCCTTTATGCTGTGTAGCATTGCCCTCCGTTGTGCAGTACTCATTATTACACACTTTGTCATGCACTGCCTCTGCAGATCTATATAATATGCCCAGATTAAGCTAACCGATTTACTGATACCATAGACATACATTCCACTTAGATCTATCACAGGTGTTCCTATGCCTACAAGACAAAGCAAATGAGTTATCTTTTATATACTAGAGGAACACTCTTTGTAAATGTTGAATGATTTCAGTGGTGATATTATGACTTTGTTTTCCTTCAATTTGTTCCTAAGAGGATGTAAGAAATAAAAATTTACGGGGATGGGGAATGAATATAAATTAAACTATTTTATGAAGACCATTCCTTAAAATGACTCAGACAATAAATTTCAGCAATTGTTCAAGAGCAGAAGCTTTTGTAAGTACCTGAGAACAACAATACAGGTGGAGGAAGAAGAGAGAACATCTTCAATTGAGATCATTCAAGTTTACCATTTACTTGTACAAGCATCACCAGAGAGCTGCTCTTCAAATAGGGAACTGTCACTTCTCTGGGTGATGCTTTGCCCTTGTTTTGCCTTTGTATTTTTATTTGGTTTCTTTAAGTGCATGCAAAGGACTAGTTTGAAATAAGGCTTGTTTTCACACACTGTGGAATGAGTTGCCCATTTCTAACTTGCAAACTACAATGTAGACTACACAGCCTCCATAACATTTGAACAGAGTTTACAGAGGCTGTAAGAAGCAGCTGGAGTGGAAGTGTTTTGTACAGAGCAGTATTTGAAAAGATGCTAGATATTATCTCACTCAGTTGTTAAATACCACAGTAAATGAACACACAAGACAAACCTCATTTCTCCCAGGAAAGGTTTTTTATACTTACTTTCCTAGAGATTTCTGGAGTTTCCATTTAAGAAGAGAGTCTGGGACGAAGGCATAACAAATACAAAATCAGCTCCTTTTGATAACTTATTTCACTAGTGTATAAATTGCATTAAATACAATTCTGTATTGCAAGAACGTGTGAAAATTAACCATGGTAAAAATGCATTTTACAGTGCAATCCAGAACTGAAATATTCATTGCTGACATGCTCCTTTCTAAGCAGTTTAATACTTCAAGTAAACAAGATCTCACAGTTGCATGCAAGGTATGCAAGGTATGCAAGGACAAATATTGCCAAGAAGCAGAAAAGCCAAGACTCGGGTGGACAAAGCTAGATCTATACAGTTCAGTTAAATCTACGCTGAGCTTAGGTACCATCCTCAGTCATGCTCAGCAGCCTGTCAGACACCACCTGAATCCGGCTGCGCGGTAGTCGATGTTACTGCCTCAGCTGTTTGTCACCACCAAACTACTGGAGGTTACTGATCCCACAGTTCCGGCAGCACATGATGCAGGTCTCTAACCTTCTTCGAGCAAAATAACTAGACTAGACCAACACACCTACATTGGAAGCACAACAGCAGATAGCTGACTCTGCACTGGGCAGTTAGGAAGTCGCGGCATCTTAAGCAATCCAGCCAGGAATATGTATCTTAACCCTTCAGGAATGTGCATTCATGAGCCTCGATAGAGCAGCTTCCTAGAATTTCCTATTAATAGGAAATGGGGAAAATAAATGCATCTGAGGAGAGAAACATATCTGCTATTTTGATTACAGATAAGTAAATAGCTTCAAAAAGACTCTGTGCCTATAAAGACAATTATCGGAACCACATCTTTTTCAAGCTTGAAGTATGCCAGGTATCCACATACAAAGATCATCATTGCAATGGTAATTGCTTTGCCACTCCAGGAGTCCACTCCAGGAGCCTGAGTAGCAGACACAGCTATGATTAAATATCATTCAATTCACCTCTTTGTATCTCTTACCTGGCACCACATTGTTATTTACCTGAACAGTGGTTATAATCCCCCACAATTCAAATATTATACAATGCAACATAATATTGCCAACTCGAGACAAGACCACTAGTAAAGCACTCCTCCCTAAACAAATAATGATGAGAGCTTTTCAGTACCTTGCCTTAGGTGCTTAACTTTGTTGAAAAATAATCACAATGAGAGGCAGAAAAGACATTTGACAGAGATGTTTAGGTGGAGGCTTACATTACCATGGATTTTCGTTCAGTAGCAGCAGGTAGAAGATGAGTTCAATGCACCTTCTAGAAGGTGATCTATCCTTTTCTTTCCTCCTATTTGTTTTTTTTTAAAAAAAAGTTTCTGTTCAAATTCATTTTTTTCCAAAATGCCATAAAAATGGTATAAAATTATTTATGTCCTTTGTAATCTCTTTTGGGTTTTGGCCTGGTATTACACTGTACTTTGCTCATATCTAAATGACTTTGTGGATAGAGGGCCTCAGCTGCCCAAGTGCTAAGAATTAGCATTTGCACAAAGTTGTACTCAATTACTAAGTTGCCTTCACACTTTGGAGTGCCCCAAAATAAACAGCAACCTTTCAGTTTCTGTTGAAAGTACTTCCTGAAGGCAAAATGAACTAAACTGTTAGCACACCTCTGAATTAAGTAGGCATTCTGAGTTATTAACTAAAGCACACAGAAGCTATCTGAGGTGTCCAAATGGCTTGCTCTTGCTCCCCTTGAAACCACCAGCAGTAATCTCATTGTCTTCAGAGGCACAGGATCAAGCCCAGCGCAAGCAGCAAATCGACAAAAGATAAATCTAATTCTCAATCAATTGCATTAACAATGCATAGTAGACTACAGGACAACAGGAAGGCAATGTGCTTGGCAAACACAAGTTGCACAAAGCAACAGCTAATACGACGTATCCCACAAGGGGTATGCAGGCATTTGCAACATGACTACCCATACGCAACTTGTCCCAGCAGTTCTTGAATGTCTCCCTTACAGGTGGGCAATGTGCCAGCAATCATGCAATGGGGACGGAAAAGCAAGCGGAGGCCCATTGAAAACGTGAAAATCCCTGTCTGCTTCTGCCCCTGAATCTCAGTGGGACCTGATAAATCTGATGACTCCTTATTAAGAAAAACAGATTCTACAGATTATCATAAGTAATTAAGGGGGATGTATGCTTAGTGTCTGCAAGCAAAGAAAAACCTTTATCCTGGCCTGAATGCATGGAGAACTTTTCAAAGTACAGAATATCAAACGAGATTAAACCTAGTAAATCCTCTTTCATTGTGCCTCGCTGTGCAGACTGTCCTTTCACTGAACACAGGTTTGAAATATGGGGAAGCTGATTTCCCAGAGTGCCATCCTTCATTGGCTCAAATTCTCACAGAGGTTTGTTTTCTCTGCCAGTCCTGCACATTCCTCCCACTAACAAGTGCAACTGTACTACAGAACAGACATCCAAACAACTGCCATGCCACAGAATCCAGGCTCCTAGGAACAGGAAACAGAAAGAGACAGATATTGTTCAACCCCGTCTCCCAAATTGGTGCAGAATTCCTGTCAATAAATTGACCTGATGCTCCTGGTGCTTTCGTATTTCTTGTTCTCCATCTTTCCCAAGAATGTGCTTTTCCATAAAGTTTGAGTAAATTTTCAAAAATTTAAATGAGCTGCTCTGGAAAGGGCAAACAATCAGGTTCAAAGCCACAGGAAAATAAGCATTTTTCATTACAGAATTTATATATCTTTCAGAAATAATATCTTAATTTCAACCTATATGGCATTCACAAATGAGCTTTAGCCCCACCTGAAATAAACAAAATCTTGCTGAAAGAAAAAAAGTACCCATAGCCTTCTTCCAAATTCCAACAAAGACAGGAATTATTCAGAAGAAAAACAGTGCAAGTATTGTAAATATTTATTTGGTATGAAGCAGAAACTATGTTACAGTTTTCCTGTGAGGACCTGTGAAACCCATTTTCCTTTCTTGCATAAAGAAGTAAAAACCTTCTGAAAGGCTCTAACTATTACACTCTAAAATAAGCACAGAGAGAAACTCTTCTAAGAAAACAGTAAGAAAAAAAATCTAGTAAAAAGTTTCCAATCATGAAACTGTACGGTATTACCTTACTGGTTTCTTCTAGAATAAAAATGAGTATCACAGTGATTAAAAGGATGAAAACCAGTAATTAATTTGTAAGGGCAGAGGAATAAAATCCTTAAAATTCCCATGGGTTTTGCTGAGCCATTTTACACCTTCTGAGGCATCTGCCAAGAAAGGGTCAGTTGAACTAATCCGTGCTTACACCTTGGCATCTCCATTGAAACATGTCATCTCGCCACTGCAGAGTTATTACTTGCTGCCTATGACACTAAGTCTCATAAACAGGTCAGACTTGAACCTGAATGGAGGTGTGACTGATGTGTCTTTTATAAACCAAAGAAATCTATACACGGGGTGTCTCAGGAGACTAATAGTCCAGCTTCCTTTGGAGTATTTTCCTCTTCTGTCTGTCTTTCAGAGCACTTCTTTTCCCAATACAGTAACTGCAGAGCAGAAAAGGAATCACCAATAAAAATTCAACATCAAGCAATTTGTGGGACACAAGTCAAAGGAAAGTCAAATATATTTGCTTATATTCATTTACCCCCAAATCAGGGCTTAAACATTCACTACTAGTTCTGAATTCATCTTCTCTAACTGGAAAACCACAGCTTCTCTGGTTGGTCTCACAGGCTTTTCCCACACAAAGCCATCTCTTCATAAACTGGGAATCCTAAAACCGCACAGTGAATGCCTGGCAGCAAAAAAACAAATGAAGCAACACATCACAGAATAAAAGCAACCATAAAAAAACCCTCATATATAAAAATTAGTTGTCAGATGGCTGACAACTGCATTCTGTCTTCCTGTAGCTTGTAATACCCAGGAAACAACCCCTTCACATTTATCACTATTTACCAATCCTGCTCAGGTCTCAGAACCTGGACCAGCTACAATTGCCACCCACTCCGTATTCATGGAATCCATCTCCTTCTCATGCCATCTGTTCTTTGTCCCAGACAAATCATGATATATAGGGCAATATGATTGCTACCTGCTCTGAAAGCTGCTCCTAGTATCTTACCATAGGTTTCAGCAGAATCACAACTGTGAGGCTACGTGTATCGTCTCTAAACCTCTGGTGTAAACCCACTGGAGCAGAGAGGCAAGTTTTAGGACTAGTGCTACTTCTTACGCTGTTACTCCTCCTTGTTCAGTGTTGGAAAAGGGGAGATTCTCTCTGATTTCTTAGCACTATTATCCTTCAAAGCTCCATTTGGTGCAAGCAAACCTTGTTGATAATGGCCTCCTTTGGATAACACAGGATCATGTTTTGAAACTGAACTTAGAAAGGACTCTAAGATTTACCTCTGAAAATTAGGCTTTGATTGGTCTGTTTGGGAGTTAGGCTGGTTATCAGTGATAACACATGCATTTAGACTCTTAAAGAAATCTGACAGGTGCCAGACATAAGAAATTATCATCTTCCTCCGAGAGTCTGGCTCCATTGCACACATGTTCAGATCCCATTTTTGTTAGCCAAAGCCCTGTTTAAAAAATAATTTTACAAGTTTTAAGAAGCCTGTAGTCATTTATTCAGAATTTTTCCTTTTTATTTCAGTCAGATATTAATAGAACAGCAAAGAAAAATGTTCCTGTAGTTTAAAGAACACGTTTTTCTCTATATCTACCTCTGCTTACATGTAAGGGGGAAAACGCTCTGATAATATACAGTACAAGCAGGAAAGGTGACAAGGGAAAACTTATCTTTTAAAATGCATTCCCGTTTTACTTCAGATGAAACAGGCAGTTAATATGCTAGAGGCTGTTTTGTGTTTTCTGGAACACTGAAGTGAAGCAGCATGCTAAATATCGTATATAGAACCTGCATCATAACAGAGCAGCTTAGACATTAGAGGAAAATCGGTGACAATTTGAGATGGATGAACAGGAATAAAAGTTTAACCGGTTTTGAAGTAAAAAGTTAAATACCAGACAGTGTTTCTTACTATCTGCCCAATTTTAAGAACACTAAATAATTTGAAAAACCACAGTGAGGGTTATATATGCAGAAAACCACGCAAGACTTTACCCTCGCAAACAAAGTTCAGGAGCATTTTTGCTCACAGGAAAAGCTTAGTTTGAATTTGTATGATAAGTAAATATTCCCACTTCTCTGCTGGTTTGGAAGAGAGGTTAATAGAGGTGAAACATTCAACCAACATCTCTAACATACACATTTTTCTGTGCAAGAAATCATTATTATTCCCGCTTCATGATTTTATCAGCCTGGATGTAAAATCTGCAAAAGGGAGAAAGGTTTACAAAATGTAAAAATTACTTTTAGAGCAAAATAGAATTATATATTTATTTTTCTGGTCAGAAAGTAATCTATGGCAATTATTTCATCGAATAAACAAAGACCAAGTCATCACCTCTCTCTTTGCTGTGGTCACAGTTGGGATTTGCAGGTCACATTCACCGAGACTTGGATCTTCAGACCTATCCAGGCTGGTAAGATTCAATCCAAGCAGTAGAAACATTTAAGTGGATTCTATTTCTGTTCTGCTTGAATTAACTGTCTGAAAGATTCATTACTTACATAGTTCAAGGCTCTGAACAAATCTGAATTAACTTCAGTGGTTCATTTTCATAGGGCAGAGTCAGTGTGTACACAAGTGCAATCTGAATTTTATCAGTGGCTTAGGCTGGTTTGATGTGCACAGAACAAAAAAAAAATCACAAGGTACTTGAGTATGTTAGAACCTGATTTCCTTAATTCACATTAAAACCAAATGTCTAGAGTACTGTAGTGTAAAAAATCTTTGATGTTAATAGCACAAGTGATAAAATATGGGTCTAATCAAAATGACTCAGTATTGAACATTAAATCCTGCAGTATCCAATTACTCATTGCTGTTTCTGGTGAGAAATGTGATATTCAAGGGTATAACCTAACCCGCAGCCATAAATAACACACATATTAGAAAGAACAGGTTGATGGCAGGGCTACTAAATGCTGTTCTTTTACTGCGTGATCGTAGCTTTGAATCCATCAGTAGCAGCAGTAGTACAGTAGTTACATGGTATAGTTTTATTTAAAAGCAATCGAGTCCACAGACTCAGCAAAATCATAAAGTGGTTGTGCTTGTCAGAAAGAAACATTATTAAGCTTGGGCTTGGTATGGGGCCGATCTTCCTTTAAAAAATGGACTCACATGTTTTGTTTTGAACTTGTCATTTTGATTTGTCTGGGAGTCTCTTCTTGATTTGCCTTGGAAAACCTTACGAGGGACAAAGAGAGACCTTTTGGGGATGTCTTGTCGCATGAAAAGTCTTTATCTTACTGTCCACCCAGTTTGCTAAATAAGCGACCTGTCATGCTTGTATTAATTCACTCAGGCCAAAGCTGAAATTCATTTTGAAGCTCATATTTCAGCATTTTTCTCTTGAATCTGTTGAGCTTCTTGTGTACAAACACAAAGCTTTCTGTCATAGAAAGGGAAAACAATGAAAAAAAAAATAGAAGAAAAAAAATCCTTGTCATATGCTTTAGGTTGTTTATTTCCCCCCTTTCAGTTCAAACAAGTGTCTGTTTTGTGCTGCAGAGATTGGTACACCACCTCATCCATTTCAAAAGAGAGACTGCTTTATGAACTCATGGAAAACGGTTATTTTATACAGCAACTTGCAGATATGATCTTCTGACAAGCAGTGCTCATTAAAAGAGCATCAGCTGGCTCAAGCAGTAGTCTTGGCTGTTATTGAAGTAAGTCAGACCCTTGGGGATTTTAACACCATTTGTTCAACAAACAGTCTCATCCTGTCCAGCTGTAAAAAAAAAAAATAAAATAAAAAATTCCAATTTAAAATAAATCTTTTGTAATGGGCTCAAGGAAATGTATGGTTTGGGAGGATTGAGAAGTTATTTATTATATGGGCATTCTGTTCACATCCAGGATGATTCTGCCTTGATAAACGAACAGTGACACTATTGGCAAACCTGGGATTTGAAGTAATGGTTCATTAATGCAACTGCACACTAAGTAATGTACTGGGGTGTCAGTGTTCTGCTGGGTTTTCTTCCTCATTGTAATGCTCTTTTTTCTCCTGGATATGCTTAAAAAGTATCCTGGCACTCCTGTCAATATATTAGCTTGAAAAATGTCACCATGGGCCTGGAACTGGTGTGTGTGTATGTAACTGTGCACTGACAGAAGCATTGGCTTGATGCATTCTGGTGATGCGAGTTCAGTCTCCTGTAGAGATCCAAATTATGATACGATTGCACTGAGCTTACAGACTTCTCTCATGCTGGGATGGAGATGGTGCAAGCAACTAAATTCGGAAAACAGAGCAACGTGCTCATACAGCATGGTTTGAATAGCTCTTCCAGCTGCACACAGTGCACATCTTGCTTTTCTTTAGAGGAGTACGGAGATTAGATAAGGCTGAGCTGAGGATGCGAGGTACTCAGTTCTTCCTTTTCACTAACACAATCTTTCTCCTGATCCAAGCTTCCACCATTCCTTCCTTCCCTCATCACTTTTTAAAATCATATTCACTTCCCACATCTACCTGTCAGGGACCAAACATCTAATACAACGGTTTATATAGCCCATGGCTCTGTTCCAGCAGGGTGAGTGCTCAAATGCCCTGGCAAGAATGAATATTTTATTGTGTCATTTAGGATTTAGGATCTATTTGCAAAACACCATTGGAATCAGCACTGTTGGTAAGGCCAGGTTTTAAAGTGCAGACAGAGTAGCGGAGGATTCGATATCAAGAGGAAAGATATCCAAGAGGGACAGCCTTAGTAATTCCTTCCATCATCTATAGATGACAGAAAGTTGATTAAGTCATCTTTGTGTGATCAGAGGGGAAAAACACATTTTCAGCACAATTATGTAGCATCGTGTTTTAACTATTATCGGATTTGTCAGCAAGAATTGCTAGTCATTGAATGGCTTATATAAATTTATTGTGTGAAGAACTCAGAAAACGTGTGTGTAATTGTTTCAAACATGTTTCATTAGATTTTAATTTGTAGACTCATGTGACTGGTGCAGAATAAAATGACCTCATGCTTCCTGCCCCAGGAAATTCTTGGAAATTAGGTATTTCAACTCAGTGGGATTCACATTGCAATGTATTTTAAATTACAAGAACTGAGCCTTTTGCTTGCTGTTGTCCATCTGGATATACTCTTTGATTTACTCCTATACACAGAATGTATAGATTGCTTCTTATCTACATAGCTTAGTGCATCCTACACAGAAAAATCAGGAAGGAAATCTCAAAGGCAATTATGTCGGAATTAAACAGCTGCAAGGAATCGTCAAATGCATTCTGGCCAGACCCAGCGGGAGTGTTTGAAATAGTTTGAGTTCATGCGAAAACTTACCTCACACGCACTTTTTGAAGGAAGATACAAGTCTCTGGTCAGGATTTTTTAAAATTTTATAGAATTACTCAGTTTTCCCCAGTCCCGTGAAGGCATTACTAACAGTCAGCAGAGCTCTCCTTTGCTAGTGGCTACTGATTGTAATCCCTTTTCCGTGCCCCACAGGTAGGGAATGTGAACACATATCCACTGCAGTTAATGGGATCATGTTAAATCCTTCAGAGGAAACTATCCTACCCCATTAACCCACCGGGGACTGGCTGTAAGAGAGGCCAGACTGTGGTTCAATTCCTAACCTATCGCAATTGCCACAATATTTCTTAGGGCGCCATTTACCAGTGCAACTTTGCACACAAATGAGGCCGAATGCACTGAACCAAGGAAGATTACCTACTGTTCAAACTGTAAAGCACGTCAAGGAGCATGCCTAACTAATTCCACCACTGGGCTAAGATCATGCTGTATATTTGACACTAAGCACATTCTTTCCAGCTTGCCCAGGGGAACCTCCTCTCTTACCATTTTGGCTTTTGATGTGCAGCACCTATGGAACAAAAATACTAAGCAAGTTGCAAACATTAAGGGGGCTCTTGAAAAGTTCTTGTTCCAAGCCCAGATATCTGCTATTGAACGTGCCCGTCGGCACATTCTTAGCAAAAACAATTTTAAAAACGAAACCTAACATACTATTATTGATCTGACTTTGTCTGCTGTGCAAGGTGCAGTCTTTCCCCTGAGGTACCTATACAGTTCACACAGCTGAAGGCCACTGAACTAGAGAACAAGCTGATCGATTTCCTATTTGTGTCCAACAGCGCTTTAGCGGCATTAAATATTATTTAATGGCACTGATTACATTTTAATGAAATTACCAAAAAACCCTCAACCAAAACCAACAACCACCACCTCTCCCCTAACCAGTAGCACTGTCCTATCTCTGAAGGAAGCATACTGCCTGGTTGCATTGGAGGGTCACATCTTGATTAAGCAGAGTGTCAAGAGTATTGATAGCATCTTTTCAGTATTCTGGGGAGCAGCCATCAATAACACCCTAACAGAGTACAATGACTTTTATTCTTTTTTTATTAATCATGAAAATATATTTACAGTTGGAGCAGAAGTGCATTGTACAGAAGCATCAGTCCTCTCTGCTCACACCCACACTGCAATCCCCTTTCATTTTATATGAATTGAAGTCTAAAATGGAAGTCAGTTCACATGAATCTTCCTGTTGCAAACGATTATTGTTACCAGAAATCTTCAAGGAAAATCAAAACAAAGCTCACAGGCAAATCAAAATGACAAGATCAAAACAAAAGCACATTAAAGCTTAAAGAAAAAAAATAGATGTATTTCCTTTACCAACTCCAACTTAATAAAGAAGATTCTGACAAGCACGGTCCTGTTATATACACAGCTGCCTGAGTCCACATTCCTGATTGTTTCATATGAAACGGTGTCAAGAAACTACCCTTTCGATAGTACTAAATGGGAAACATCTCAAATGTATTTACTTTAAAAATCAAATGCCGGTGAGCAGGACACCAGTTTAATTTCTTCCTTTTATGGTAAAATTGCTCTCTCATTTCTGGGCTGCAGCTGTTGGTTTGTTTGCAGATTGTTTGACTTGTCCAGAGGGTGCAGAATGTGGACGGAATCTCAAATTTTCAAGGGAGAGCAGAAGGGAGAAGTTTTCTCCTGCAGATCAGCAGTATGTGGTGTGGGTCAGACAGGCGAGTTTGCCTGTTCAAGAAAACCATCCAGATAAAAATCTTTCCCCTCACTATACAGAGAAAATCTTTCTGGAAAGAATTCACTGCAACCACTCACTGCCTGATCTCTGCGTTACTTGTTTTACCAATCCCAAGAGGTGGAAATCATCTCCTGGGATATGTCAGGCTGCTCAGGCCCCATTAGGGTATGCAGCTCCTCGTGGGAGATATCCACGTGATTTAGCCCTTAACACACAGAGGCAAAAAAAGAGGAAGAAGGCTAAAATAAAATACTTGCATGGTTCATGTGCATGAAACAAGGACTCCTGCAGAGCGTGAGCAGCTAGTGAAGTGAAGCTCCTACCTAGAAAGGGAGAAAAACGTTCTATTTCCTATGTCAATCCTATGGCAAATATTTGCAAGGACTAAGCAAGCATACTTAATTGGCTACTCTTTTTGTAAGCAGAAGCCACAGATGATGTTTATCTTCAAATCTGATTTCATACCTTAGCTGTCACTGAGGAAATTAAACATTCAGCAAGTCACTCTCTCTGTCAAATATGGAGACAGTTGGCAAATGTAAGCCGTAAAGTTAGAGATTAATTACTGGCTGTGTGAATTGTTGCTGTTTTCTTCTGTCAATTACGTCATGGTTAATCATGGAGTCAACTCCTGAGAGTTTTGTAACATACCTCCCTGCATTTTTCTACAAATCAAAAGTAAACAAATGTAATGAGAGGTCATTCTAAGCTCACTCTATCCACTGACAGGTAAAAGTTCTGGGAGTTGCAGCATCTCTCTTCATGAAGATGAATTTAAACATTTTAATTTCACAAGAATTTCACAAGTGGAAAAGGCTGAGGTACTGAATGAGTT
>KL262397.1:36984-50533 GCA_000699545.1 Podiceps cristatus | reverse complement strand
GCCGCTGCCGCCGGGCCTCGGGCAAGGCTGGGTGTGGGAGGCTTCCTGAGGAGAAGCGAAGCTGAAATGGAAAAGGAGGGAAAGCGGAGTGAGAAAGAGAAGCCGGGAACGGCGGATGCTTGGAAGAAAACCATGCAGGCGGCTGGAGGAAGCAGCCCACCAGCACAAATTGACAACCTGGTCAAAACTGTATAAAAAGCTCCAGGAGCAGCTGGAGGCTCCCAGTGCTGACGGTTCTGTAGCTTTCCCTCCTGGCAGGGGTCTCATTCTTGTCGCAGTTTTCCCCCACGGGCCACATGGCAGGAGGAGGAATCAGGCTTGAACCACAGAGAAGTGATTTAATCAGCCAAGCTGGGCTCCCGTTCCAAATCCTGCTTTAGATGATGCCTGTCTCTCCCTTGTTACTATAGAAAGCCCTGGATAGATTATCGTTGCCAGACTCAAGTCAATCATTGGAAGTACTCCTCTTCCTCCTCTCTCCTAATTCACCCAAGAATGAGGTGAGAGGGAAGGAGAGGTGTCTCATTGCATAAAGTTATGTCTGAGGGTTGTGGAGAAGTAGAACAGCTGGGAGCGTGGGTCCCAGGCTGCCCAGCCCCCCCGAGTCCAGAGGTTTCTGCCTTATCTGCCTCTCAAGACTTCAGTTCGGCCTGTTTCTTTTTTGTTTGTTTGGAAGAACACGCGAACTCCTAAAACAGGAGAGGGAAAGTGTAGACATGCAAAGAAGAGGCATAGCAAACTCTGCACCCCTGTGTACGACTTCTGTTTATAAGCCTGAGCGAGGTGTCTGGGTTTGCTGGCTGAGCCTGAGCCAGCCTGCCGCAGCAGAGGCGGACGTCTCACGAGGTAAAACGGGTGGCCCTGGAAGCATTTGCTGTTTGCAGGGAGCAGCTCTGGCAACAGCTGCTATAAATTTCCTCGTCTTCTATTTCTTCCTCCCCCGCCCCGGGTTTATGTTTTGTTGTTTCAGTTGGGGTTTAACGTGCTTTCCAGTTTCCTCTATTTTTCTTTTTGAGTGTGTTTTAATTTTTTCATATTGAAGTTGCTGCCGACAAAAGGTGCCAGCCTACTTAACAGCTGCCTGGAGATAAGTGCTCAGTGGATGCAGACGGCAGGCGCAGCACGGGTGGCAGTGTCGGGGGCCAGCCGAGACGTCGCTTGGGCGGGCACCACTGTGTCTCCTCGGCCTCCGCATTCATTTGCCCCTTCAGCTGGCGTGCTGAGAGCGCGTCACCGACGATGCTGATTTTTGGAATGGGGACTTAGTGCTTTGGATGTGAAAGCATGCCGTATGTTTTCACACCTGAAAGCTTTTCAAGGAGAGATCTGAGATGTTTCCTTTTATGCGCAAACGTTGAACTTTCTTTGCCTGGCTTCAGACTTTTTTTTTTTTTTAACACATGGTGATTACTTCCAATGTGTGCTTATAGAAACTGGGGACATTTGCATTCCTCGTTTAGGAGAAGACGGGGACTTGACAGATATTTGATTTGAGTTGGCTTGTTATTTCTAGTTCTGGTTTATTGCAACCACAGTGCCTACTGCTCTATCTCTATTGATTGCAGACAGACATCCTGAGGGATAACTCTGTCTTCCCTTTCATTTAAAAAGGAAAAAAAGGCATGTCTCCAGCCCTGCTACTTGTGAAGACAGACACAAATATGTAATGCAGACTGCTTGGTGAGATTGAAAGTGTGTCACTGTGAGATCTAAAAAAGTCATCATTTATTCACCCTGTCCTCTCTGTCCTTCTCTGAAGGGGCCTTGGCAACCTGTGACACTGGTGCTCAGAGCTGTGCTGGGAGGGCTGTGAAAAATAAGTGCTTGCCATTGTTTGGGTTAAACTAGTGAGAAAGTGCTGAAGTGAAACAGTGAAGGATAACCCACCTGAATTCAAAGCTTTAGCAATTCTAAAACCATGCCGGACACCCCCCACTCCCACCCCCTTATTTGTGCCCAGCCAGGCAAACTCTACCTGAGCCCTGGTTTTAGATTTGGGTAGTTTCCGTGGGCCTTTCCCAGAGAGGAAACAGCTGGGGGATTTTGGTTTACATTTGCATCTCTAGAGCACCAGAGTCCCCGAGAGTTTCTCCAGCAGCCCAAATGTTATTCCTAGCAGAAAAAGGCCCTGACTGTGTCCCGTTGTTTGAGGAGAGCAGGGGGAAAGGACAAATATGAGTATCTGCTGCACTGAAGAGCTTGTCTCTGTCACTACAGAAACTGAATCAAAGACTCCAGTTCTTCAGCATTACTTTGTCTTGACTGACATACTTGAGCTGCTGTTCTGACTTTCCTTTAAGGTACCACAGAGCTTGACTGCCCTGAAAATGAAGGCAGCTTGTAAAAGTGGGATAAATTAAAATCCCCTAGCATGTGTACCAGTGGCAGTACAACTCTTGTAGCCGGACACTCAGCACAGGTTAATAGCCCAGGAGTTTACTTCTGCCTTCCCTCTTGCACATTGCGTGAGCACCTGTGGGGTCTCTGCTAGCAATACCCATGCCTCCTCATTTAAAGGCAGCGTGGCAAAGTTCTCAAAATCATTGAGGATTCCTGCAAATGCAGGTCTTCGCCTGATAGGATCAGGAGAATGTCGGTCTTTAGCTGTTTTACCTCATTCCTGCAGCTCCTAGAGGTGAAAATGAGGCTAGGAGAAATGGCAAACATCATGCTTCAAGCCTGAAAAACCTGTGGTTACCAGGGTACAAATCTCTTTGAAGCAATGTGCTGACTATGTTTCATGTAGTGAATTGATCTGATGGCTTACGTTTCTGTGAAGCCACTGCCTCACTCGCTCATTCAGTTTCCCTTCCTCCTTCCAAGCCCCAGAACATAAACCTTTCTAAGCAAACCACCTCATCTGTTGGAAAGAGACCTGTGCTGAGCAAATTCCTGCCAAATGAGAGAAAATCAAAATTCTTGCTGAGCAGCAGTAAAAGAGCAATGTTGCTGCCTGGAATTGCATCAGGAGCTCCTTGCTTATTATGCTCTGTAACTGCTACAGCAAGGAAACAAGTAGCTGAGCCTGTTCAAAAGCCTATGGATTCTTTCTTGCATTAAGTTAATTAGTGAGAAATGAAACAAGCAGCTAACGTGTGAAAGAAAAGGATTAGGTATCTCATATCTTCGTAGCTCAGTGGAACTGCAGGGTAAAGGGATCCTACTTGTCACTGATAAGAAATAAGTGTTTTATCCTTGCTTCGATTTTGAGCAAAATTCATTGTGTGTTTTACCTGCTGACGGACGGAGAACATTCAGCTGCTGAGGCAAATGTGATAACAACTAATCCAGAGAAACCTGTGTGACCTGTTAGTGCTTGGACACAGTCCTGTCTGAACCCCTTGTTTCTGGCTGAGAAGCATTGTCTCCCAATTCCCTTCTGCACTCACTCCAACGGGAGGCTACAGGGAGTAGGAAACTCACAAATGAACACACTCATTCCTCCTCAGCACTTAGCAGCACCAGGAAAATAAGGCAAACAGATGGGAGCCAATGTATCATCCAAATGAAATCCCACCCTTTGTGAAAACGTGCCAGCTGAAGATGAGACAGGATTCTTATTGGTCTTCTCTGCCATAGGTAGCAAATGTGATTTCTTTGGCTCAGAAGTAGCTAATGAGTGCTTTGCTTCTTTCCTCCTTTGGGTGCTTGTCATCGTGGCCAGGTGGTCTCTGAAGCTTGGGATGTGCAGAAGTATAAGACTTTCCAGAGAAAGCTGCAGGTGCCCTTGGCAAACTTTTGCTTCCCCTAAATCCTACTTTCTTCCTGTGGCTGTGTTTGGGGCTGAATTTTGCCCAGAAGGACTAGCAGTTACCTAACAGGTGACTCGAGCTGTATTTCACATGGACAGGGTGCGCTTCCATCTGGAGTTGCAATGGCAGGTTTTCCTTCCCTTGCTGAGAAGCTTCATGTTGTCATGAACAAAACTTTCTTTTAATGGGTATTGGAATCCCTCCCCCCTTCCTGTGTTTCAGTGGTGACATTCGGAAATATTACTCAGGAAACCTCTTGCCATCTGAGCCTCCAGCAGCCCCAACACCTGCACTGCTGACGCTCCCTTGCCTCTCTCAACAGCGAGCCCATCTCTTCCCCTGCAGCTGGCCCCTTCAGGCTCTCTTCCTTGGCCTGTCAGTAGCTTCTCCGACAGCAACCAGCTTATGGATGTTAGCTAGCCCTTTTTCCCAGCCTATAGACATGATGGGACCTTTCTCCACTTGCAGTTAATGTTCAGTTTCCATCCCTTGCCGTGCAGTGAAGAATGGTCCTGTAGCATTTGAGGAGGTACAGATTTACCTGGACACCTCCCCAGTCTGCTTCTTGGTAACAAGCCATCACTTATCTGCAAAACTCACAAGCCAAGTGCTGCTTCAGCCTGAGTTTTGAAGGGGCAGCTTAAGGCTGCCTCCTTACTTTCTAGCTACAGTGCAGGCTCACTGTGCCCGTGCAAAAGGCTCTTACCCTCGGCTTCAGTATCACTGCTGCCTTGCTGTGTGTCTCCATCAGCAGTAAGCAGCCTGTTGAATAGCCCTCTGCTTCATCCTCTGTGGGGTGAAGAGCAAGTAAGGGTGACCAGGAGGAGGTTTGCCTGCCAGGTCTGAAAGTGCAAGGTTGACTTCTTCAGGTGGCTGACGGTGGAGCTGGGGCCATCCCACAAGGTACCAGTACACACTCATGCACTACTGCTAGCCTCAGCAGCCTGCTCGGACCTCCACTCGTTGTGGTAGCTCCCCGGTCTAGCTAAGCTCTGGAGGACTTGTTATCCACTGCTAAAGAAAGCTGGGGCTTGTCTGGCAGCCTTCGCATCCTGGGCTCCTGAGACCTGGACCCAAGGTCTCAAGCAGAGCAAGCTAACAAGTTAAAAGTGGGTAGGTGGGTATGTGCCATTTTAAGTTTTATACATATTTATAATTATATATACAATACTTTAAATATATATATTTATAGTTACTGAAAGGAACTGTGAGTATATCACTCAGAAACCATCCAAATTATAACACCACAGCAGAAAGCTGGATCAACTCTACTGAAGCCAATGGAACAAGGAATCAGATTAATGTCCCGTTTTACTTGGGTAAAAAAAGATCTTTACATAGAGTACAACATTTCAAAATGGTCATGGTTTCTTTTAAGTCTGTGAAACGTTGCTGTTTAAATATATGTGATGCAAAATTTCCTTTTCTAGCTCATAGGAACCACTGCTAGAGAGTTTGCTAGCATGAGTGGTCTTTCAAATCCATTTTATACTTTAACTAGAGTAAGTATTGTACTGCTAGAAGACAGAGGGGATATGGAAAGAACATTGAATTCTTCTAAGTTTCACAGTTAAGTGTCATACACTGAAAGGGTGGACAGACTGGGAGTCCTAAACGCTGCTAGCAATTCCATCTAGCTAGTCAGTTTATGTAAAATCATTGACCTTGATCCGAGGATAGACCTCTTTAACACAATCAATACAGGTGCAATCAGATAAGAACATTCTACTGTTTTATTAAAGTGCATCTAATTCAAAACTCAATAACTCTCACAAATCCTTAATCAGAGAAGACATCCTGGGAGGTATTTAGGTGAGTGATCTTATAACTCTCGCTCTCTCCTTGTTAGGATGGCATTTTACAAATAGACATGTCTGTTTCCTCTTTACCCTCCCTGCCATAATTCTTTCACTGTACAGTTGTGTTGATTATCATGCATTTATCAAGTCTTTTTTCCCTTCATTTATTTAGAGAGATTGAGTCAAATGACAGCTTCTGCTTACCCCGTCCTCCAGCTTCACTGTGGCCAAGCATATAAATGCAAATGCGTCTCACTTGCTGGCACACTGGGTCTTCCGTTCTAGTCCATGGCTTAGATGTTTTGCTCTATAGGAGGTGCAATGTTAATGCATGCTGTCTAACTCAGGGTGGCCTGGGATAATGAAAGAAAACAGTCCATGTGCAGCATTATGTGCTAGTTTAAGTAGAATGAAAGCCAAAGGCAATGACTGTATTTTTAGAAATTATTTTATATCAAAATGATACATACTGAATAAGACAAAATAAGCACATGGTAGAGAGCTCTGAGAGCACTGCTTACAGTGAGGTAATTATTATTCTTTCCAGGTGATCCTCAGCATGTTCCTCGATAATGCAAAATAAATTGTAATTTGGAACAGTTGAGATGAAGGCTGATTTTTTTTTTTTTTAATCATTTAAGTTTAAATACAGCAGACTAAGGGCATTAGGTCTTTAGCACAAGTGCAAATGGTTGTATGTGCTTAGCTAGACCCCCTACTTCCCTGCATTATGTAAAATGGCACTTAGCCAGTCTATATAATAAAATGAGAAAAAATCAAATAAGCTTCTAGCTATATGGAGCCCAGATAGGCTCAAGCAGCTGCAGTACTGCAACAGTCTCCTTAACATATGTGTCCAGTGATAAGAGAGGAGGTCTGGATAGTGGCTCCAGTCTTCCAGTTGTGATTCTGCTCCTTTGAATCCCTCAGACTTGAACCTAGTTATTTGTCATAATTTTTTAAATTATGAAAAATCATTGTGCAAATATTTTGGGTCTTCCTCAACTTTTTTCCTTGCTCTGTTTCAATCAAGGTAATGCTTACAAAGGACACAATTGTTCGTGTTCCAATTCCCGCACACACAAAATCACCAACATCTGAGGTAACTTCTCAAATGACCTGGAAAACTCTTTCCATGAGCAGAATTCTGTGTCTCCTATACCAAGTGGGCCTACCCACCTGGCACAGTAATATCTCCACTGGTAGAAACAGGACTGTATCCTTTCTGTGAAGGGTGGTGAGCATCATCGGCTAAAGCAGCCTCATGTCTCAGTTCTGTTCATCCTGAGCTCCAGTCAGGATGCTGCACTGGGAGATGCTGTGTTCGGCACCTAAGCTATTTTTTTCACTGTGTGTCCAAGACTGTAGCAAGCATGTTGAGTCAAGACCAAGGTGCTCAGGTGCAGCAATGCTGCACTGTCTGCCACACAACACATTTCTGAATCCATCTAGCCTTTAAAGCATCTTATATAGTTTCAGACACAGAATTCGTTAGGGCTGTGAACATAACCTGTGTGCAGGGAACACGAGGTGGATCAGAGGAAAAGAAGTGTCTGTGTTATGCTGAAGTGAAAAGATGAACATGTGACCAAAACCTGATTGAAGAAATCATTGCCTATTAGTCATACCGTGAAAGCTACCATTAGGCAACTTTTTAAAATGGTTTTATTTTCAAGAACAAAGACAAAAAGCTTCAAGACCAAAAAAAAAAATCGAATAAGAAACTGGATGTAATTTTATTATTTAACAGTGATAATAAGTAATAACCACGGGGCCAAATATGAAGAAAGATGGTGGCTTTTTCATCCAGAACAGCCCTGGATATATCCCTCTAAAGGGGAAATAAATATGTGATACTTTAGTCAAGCATAGACTGTTGACCTCAGCAGAGGGGTTACTTCTTGAAAGGTGATGGACTGAGCTAGTTAGTTGTGGTGTGCTCTCAAGGTTTCCTGTCTGGGAAGATCTCAGCTATCATCTCTCTCTAACAGGGAGTGTGGCCTGGGACAACTTCTCTTGCAAGAAGACAGGTTGAAGGCATGGTTGGGGAAGGACAGAGAACCAGGGAGCCATCCTGAAATGAGTTTGAGTTTCTAACAGCTCTGAGTAGCTAAACAGCTACTGAGGCAAGCAGAATAAAAGGGTTGATCCTTCTTGCCCAGTCAACACAGTAGTAGTTGCCATCATAGATATCCCGGCCTTCCCTTCTATTCACACCAAGAGCATGGATCTCTTGGTGTAAGAGCTGTAAGCTCATAACGACTTTGCCGTTTCTGGCTGCCGGCTAACCTAGGCAGCCTCTTGCTTGGCTTGTGCCTCATCCTGCAGTCTCCGTTGTTCTCCATGTCCAGGAGTGTATTGGCTGCGTGCGGTGAGGGTGATGCAGAGATTCCTGCGGCACTGCAGTCCCCCTCTGATACAGCATGGTGTTGTGTTGTCTTACCTTGGGTCTTGAGATCAGTGAAGTATTAGCACTGCACTGTGCAAGACCTAGTCACTGTATCATTAGCACAATCTTCTCCAAAATGCCAAGCTGATTTATCAGATTCCACATAATGACTGAAATTAAAGGACTAAGTATTTTTTTTTTTTTTTTACTGAGTTTTTTTTGTTTGTGTTTTTGTTTTGGTTTCATTTGGGGTTTTGTTTGTGTGGGGTTCTTTTGTTTTGTTTCGTTTTTTGGTTTTTCTTTTTTAAATTACTGAGTAGAATTGATTAACCTCTAATATCTCTTTAAAACACAATTTCAAAAGAAGATGTGCTGGATAGTGGAATGGCTAAATGTAAAGGCATGTTAAGTACCTTGGCCTCTGCTACAAAAGACATTGCTGATTCAAGCCATTACATAAAATCCAGGACTTCCAGTGCTTCTGCAGCACTGCAATCTCTGAAGAGTTACTATATCTGGCCTTACAGCTCTTCTTCTGTAAGGCAAAATAATACCTTCTTTTTATTTTGTAATCAGAAGTGATATCCTATCATCTCTGAAAGGTGTTTCTTCTATGTTTCTGCTTTGATAAATGCAGCCCCCGTCATCAGTGGAACAGAAATAAAATTAGGAATTATCTCTACAGACTTCTGTGTGCTGGGCCCACAGCTCAAAAGCAACCTCATTTCAGGGGGCTGGAGAGGGGGAGAAGCCGGTGTACAGATGTACACAAGACTTCAGATGAAGAGTTAAAAAGGAAAATACTGTTTCTTAATGCTAATTGGAGAAAAAAACAGCAAAAGAGAGGGAAAAACAGTCCAGATGCTGCATTATGTCCACAATGATATGTAACAATTCCGTATTAATTGAATAAAGCCATGGGCTGTGAGTAAGTTTTGTGCTTTTGCCAGGCGTGTTTGGCTCTGCAGGATTCCCACACCCGGTGGAAAATAAGGATACAAGAGATCTAATTAAAAACGGGAGTTTGAGATGCACAACAAGACTTTAAACTCTTCTTGTATTTAATGGAATTTGCTGTGGTACTAAAATAGTATTCCCCCCTGTCATTCTGACATGAAAAACATTAGTGAATATTTGATTTTACTGTGGAACAAATTATGGTAATAATGAGTCTTTGAGAGAAAAAAAAAGTGCTCAAACTGGTACAGTCTCATTTAAAATGTGCATGTTAAAAATAGAGCAGATAGATACACAAAATGTTGTCTGCTACTTCATCAACAGACTTTTATAAGATGCATGCCCTTTCAGTGCAGTGCTTGACACTTAACATTTGCCTGTCTCAACCCCACTCTTATTGCAAACTCCATTCTTCTCTATATCATTTGGGCACTGGGAACGTATGAACAGTCAGGTTTCAGCTCCTACTCAGCAGTTCAAAACTTCAAGGTCAGATGTCAGTGGGCAGAAAATCCTCCCTATCTTTGCAACTGATTCTCAGAATTAAAACTTCATGGTGCGAATGACTGATCAAGTCCAGCCAAATGTGAATATCCAAGCAACCATTTGTGCTGGATTATTAAAAATTATTTATTTATTTTAATTTGCTTTAATTTCAGAATGATAGCTGAACTCCAGGTAAGAAAGTAAGGAAGACACCTCAGAGATGGATGGACCTAGAAGGATTTTTTTTTTAATTTTTTATTTTTTTTAATAATGACGTTAGCAATACACCCATTGCTGAAGTGGGTGCTGTAACAGTACAGATGCCTCCTGCTACCTTTTGCTTTTAATATTTCAGTGGTTTTAGAAAAGCTGATGAGAAAACAGCTTCGGCTTGTTACTTGAAGATGATATGAAGAGTCACAAGCTTCCAAAATCCAGCTCTGGCAAGGAAACTCTCCATGACCTTGACCAAAGGTCCTTCAACTTCACTTTCACTTCTTCCTTGGTAACATGAAAATAACATTGGGTTTGCAAGATTTATTAACAAGGCTGTTTCAATGATGATAGGCACTTTGGTGCACACTGAGATCAACAGAAAGACTTTAAGTCATTCCAGTAGGTTGGGTCAGATTGTCAGTTTGGAAAGGTGAAAATAAGTTTCCTTGTCCAAACAAGCTCAGTGAATTACTTAGAATCATAGAATCATACTTGGGAGATTCTCTGGGAAGGCAGAGAGATGATTGTCCTGTCACATCACCTAAGCAGCCATGGCTTTGCAGCTTTCATGGGAAGAGGCTGTAGGAGGAATGTGCTGGATTGATGGGCTCTATACACTGCTCCTGCCGTGGCACCCTCTTTTCAGCAGGCATTGTCCACTTTCCAGAATGTCCTGGCCCTTTTATAAGTCTGTAATTAAGATTTGAAGGAGGTGTGTGTGTCAGGGGTGGGGAGAGAGCTACTTTTTGCCCTCATAAACTACTCTTTATCATAATTCCCACTATGGCCTTTATCAGAGGGCACCATCAGAAAACTCCAGGGTAAACCTGGCTCAGCCTTTGCAAATTTCTGTGTGCACCTTCAGCATTACCACTGCTTGTCTTTTGCTGGTTATGAATGAAGATTCCCTGAAGGTCATAGCTCAAAAAAAAAAAAAAAAAAAAAGGAATCACTGAGTTTTTCATCAACAGGAGAGGATGATTTTGTTTTTCTGTCTTTAAAAATCAGAAGTATGTGTCTGTCTTCTGCAGCTTGGGTCACGTTAAACAGAAATGTAGATATTACAGCAAGGATACAATTTTCCTGCAGATGCTATTAAGGTGAATTTTACTCTATTTTGTGAGCCAGTGATTGTTCTCAATATCGGTGAGTTAATGACAAATGAATGTGAATGATGAATGTCAAATGAAAGATCTTTTTGTTATAGCTGGGTTGGCTTAGTTTTATAAAAGCATCTAAAAATAAGAATCAAGCAGGGTATAAGTATGCATTCCTTTCCTAGAGATGCATCATATAAGCCTTTTGCACCCTATTGAGTGATTAAATGAAAAAGGGTTGGGCCAGAGAAGATGTGAAATGGAATTTTGTCACTGAGCAAGCCTATTAAAATCACTCTGTTTCACACAGCCAGCAGTGTTATGTTTAAACAGAGCTTGTATAGGAGCTTGGGTCACTGTGAGGCAGGCTTGTTCACATATGCAGCACACAAACATAGGCTAAAGAAAACCATAAATGTGAATTGTCAGGAGATCTTACAAAGAATTTGCATAAGATCTTACTCTTAAATAGGATGGAGAAAGGAAATACCTCACAATCAAAGGTTCCACTATTTTCATGGTTAGCTGCTGTCCCAGCCAAAAATATAGGACACATTTAATATAATCTCACTGTATAATGTAATCAGACTGTCTGAGGGATATCTTATGCTACTCTGATAGTCAACAATCAAGTGTGGTCAAGGACAGTCAAATTGTTTTATTGCATATAACTTGGCAAAGGCTAAGGAAAAACGTGTATGAATTTAATGGCTCAAGGCTTTTATTACTCACCCAATATGTGATTTTTAAAATGTTCTTCCTTGCCGTCATGTCAAATGCAAAGTGAAATGGATGGCTTTAAAAATCATTAGTTGGAGAGAGGGAGAGAAAGAACAGCATTCCTCTGATGTCAGCCTGCAAATTGGACTGAAGAGGACCTGAAGGCCAGCAGAGAAAGCCCTAGAAGTCTCAGCAGATCTATAAAGAGTGACACTACAGGACACCTGCCAATCCATGCACAACAGCCTTGAGATTAGAGGACAGACTCATGAAGTGTTAGTAACCACACAACTGGAGAACAACTCCCACCCTATAAGACTGCGTACTGTTTAATGGGGCCTCAAGATTAAATCTGCTTAGATAACTGTACTCTAGATATCCTGCCCACCTCATTTAATCTTCCTTTAATGGACAGAAGTCCACAGGAATGACTCAGGAAATCAAGGGATCTGCATGATTCATGTCTGAGAATGAGAACAAACATCTGATTTGGGAGAGAAATAGATTAGGGGAAACGTGTTCCTATTCTGTGGAGTAGAAGTTGTTTTCAAAAATCGTCATCAGATTATCAAAAAGGATATAAGAAGCAAGCCAGAATTATTTTTTTCCCTTCAGTTACAAAGCCCAGGATACAATGTTAGTAAAGTGAAATTTTAACTTTAATTTGTGATTTAAACTTTTTTACAATTCTACTAGCACAAAAGAAATAGAAATAATTTGAAATTAGATAGAATGTAGAAATAATTATGTTGACCAATATCCTGCATCAAAGCATTTATAAATGTTCTACTTCATGTATGTCAGGTAGCCATGCTGGGAGTGGCCAGGACGATTCTCTTGACAACCCACAGCAATGTCTACAGGTTAGAGATTATTTTGTTGATTTGAGATGATAAACAGTGTGAACGGCCAGCGTACAGCTACCTGAAGTACAATTTAAACAGGAGGTCATAGCTAGTATGATACAACTCATGCATTAGTGCTATACAGTAGCTGTCAACTGTGAACAACCATAGTTGATTTTAATTTCTATTGCAAAAGGCCACAGAGCTGGTGCCCAGCCTCAGACAAGATTTGCCATTGGCTCAGTGTTGGTTGGAAAGACAGAATTCTGGAGCACCTCTGCTATGAGGACAGGCTGAGAGAGTTGGGCTTGTTCAGCCTGGAGAAGAGAAGGCTGCGGGGAGACCTGATTGCGGCCTTCCAGTACATAAAGGGGGCCTATAGGAAAGAGGGGGAGAATCTTTTCAGTAGGGACAATGGTGATAGGACAAGGGGTAATGGTTTTAAGCTGAAACAGGGTAGGTTTAGATTAGATGTAAGGAGAAAATTCTTTACAATGAGGGTGGTGACGCACTGGAACGGGTTGCCCAGAGAGGTGGTGGATGCCCCATCCCTGGAGACATTCAAGCCCAGGTTGGACGGGGCTCTGAGCAACCTGATCTGGGTAATGGTGTCCCTGCTCCCTGCAGGGGGTTGGACTAGATGGGCTCTGGGGGTCCCTTCCCACCCAAAACATTCTATGATTCTATGATTCTATGATAATTCCACCAGCTGGAACACAACCTACAGAATTAACCTGGCTTTTCCAAACAGCCTGGTCTAACACTAAGTCCAACCCTATGCATCTTCTAAAACTTGACAAGATCATGTTGAAGAGCAGAAAGGCTTTAATGCAGAGTCTTGTAGAAGTGACCACTGACTTCAGAATGTACACAGATGTACAAGATAGGTTGGCTGATTTCTGTCAGGAGATTTGCCCTGGAGGCATGCTGTAGATATTTCTTTGGCTCTTCCTTTTTTTTTTTTTTTTTTTTTTTTTTCCTTCTGGATTATCTCTGGATTTTTTCATGGGCTTGACATCTTTCATATGGTCTTCATAAATTGTACACCGCACAGTTAAAGTTATTTAAGTTTAAAGCAGGATTGAAATATTTTAAAGGACTTTATAATGACACACGGGAAGCATAGCAAATCCCTTGATAGCCTAAATGGATGGAAATATTCTAGAGTACAAATGAGTTAGAGATTAATTCATGGCACCTTGTACAGGCTTGGGGAATTCTATGTGTCGGAAATGGCTCTGCATCACAAGCAATCTGCTGGACAGGAGAAACATTGTTTGTTAGCCTC
>KL262397.1:23542-36963 GCA_000699545.1 Podiceps cristatus | reverse complement strand
GGGGGGGGGGGGGGGTATCTCCTGATTCACTATCCTCCCCATTGCAGCCTTGTTATTGCCAAAGAGGTTGGAGAAGGTGAAGGACATCCCTCTGTGTACTGCAGGCTTTGGAGAGCATATCATGTGTCGTAAAAAGAGCCCACGACCCAGGAGAGACAGGTTCACATTTAAAAGATTTTAGACTAAAAATAACTAAATGCAGCTGGCCATAGAAAGAGCATTTAGGATTTCTGCTGGGAGAAGTGACCAAAATATCCCATTGTAGTTAAAGCTAGAAAAGCTTGCTATACTCTTAGAAGTTTAGTTGAAATGAAATCAGGACTTGGAAGGAGGTTTACTTCTTATGTAGAAAGAACACAACTTGTAGCAAACAGGATATTGTTAGAATAAAAAAGAGGCTCTATAAGGTGTCATTGCTGGAGAATCTTCAACTGTCCTTCACTCTCCAGTCATTTCTAAAAGATGGACAGCAGAAAGACAGGGGATTCAGGGAGCATGCAGATGCCTCCTCTTCCTCCATGTAACCAGCAAAGGCTAGAACTAGGTAATTTCCCCTAGGTAATATTTTTTTTTTTTTTTTTTAATGTCTGTAGAAGAACTCTGAAATAGCCCTTACCTTTCCTATTATTTCATTTGATTGAAACCAATTACATCCTTTTGCAGAGGCTTCAGGTTGAGAAAGTCTGTGTGTTTCTGCATGCTCTACACATAGGGACTGGTTCGCTTTTGTGGTGGGTTAGTCCTGGCAAACAGCCAAACTCTCACCCAGCTGCTCACTCACAACCCCTCCTTAGCAGGGCAGGGGGAGAAAATAGGATGAGAAAGCTCACGGGTCAAGATAAAGACAGGGAGATTGCTTACCAGTTACCGTTGCAGACAAAACAGACTTGACTTGGAGAAAGTTAATTTAATTTATTGCCAATTAAAATAGAATCTGGCAGTAAAACACAATACAACTACTTTCCTCTCTCCCAGGCCCAACTTCACTCCTTCAGTCCAGATTTCTGTACCTGTTCCTCAAGAGGTGCATTGGGCAGGGAGGCAGTTAGGGTCAGAACACAGAGGTTTAGCGATTTCTCTCTCCTGTTCCTTCCTTCTCGTACTTTTCCATGCTTTGATGTGGGCTTCAGGAAATATCTACTCCTCTGTGTGCTCTCCATAGGCTGTAGTTCCTTCAGGAATATCTGCTCCACCTTGGAGCTCCTCCTCTGCCCTTGGTGTTCCCTCTGCCCCTTCTCATTTCTTTTTGTCCCCCACCTCCCCCTGCTGCTCTCTCTGTCTCCTCCTGCCATACCCTGTCCCAGAGGCACTTCTCAATGGGCACCTCACCTTGTCCTGCGGTGGGTCTGCTGGAGCCCACTGGAGTCGCTGTGTCGGGCACCGGGCAGCGCCTGCTCTCTTCTTCCAGAATCCACTCCGGCTGCCTACCGCTTGCTGTGGACACCCAATACAGCTTTACTGTTAGTAAAGTGAGGCAAATGTTTGACTGTGTTCTGACCTGCAAGCTTTGGGAAAATGGACATTTTTGCTCATTGCACTGTGGCTATTCAAGCCTTCTTTATGATAAATTTCAGAGCTTTTCGGTAATATTAAGTAGGTCTACTTTTTTTTTACTGTCCTGTTCAATTTAAAGCGTGCAGTGGCTCACCCAGTCTGCACCCTGGATCCAACTGTGTTCCAGGAGAGCTTTTGTTTGTCCTGGAGATCTGGGAATTTGGGCAGAGGGCATGTAGTTGGATTTCTTAGCACTCCTATCTGAAAGCACCCCCTGTTTTCCTACCAAAAGAAATACAGAGCTCGTTCTTGATAACAGCACTGCACAAGGTGCACCCTTGGGTGCTTGTTACAGCTTTGTCATGAATATTACCTTCTGAGCATTAACCATCTACCCAGACTCTGCTGGTCCCCTCCTAACGGTGGGAGAACAAGCAGCAGGCAGCTGGTAAAAGAGCTGCTGTGAGGTGAGCATAGGAGATCCTGCCTCAGCACTTTCTTTGTGAAGATTAAAGGTGTAAGTGTGTCAATCATCTTCTCTGTAAAGGTCTGAAAAGGCTGTCAGAGTTCAGTATTTTTAGCTCTTTAGCAGATTATCTCTTTTATTTTTAGAGGTAACAATAGTTCTTAGGTCAAGAGGGAGACAAAAGCCTCATTAGTTTTGGAATTTCAAATGAACTCAATAAGGCACTGAGGAGAATTTTTTTTTCTGTAGGGACCTGAAAAGTTGCCTAAAGGATGTTGCGAAAAACAAGGGAAATCCTCCTTCTTAAGGGTCTCTGTGCTAATGGCACACAAATACAAGCATCCTCAGCCTGCCGCCAAGCAGCTGGGCAGCGTGCTCTACGTCTGCCAGCACGGCAGCAGCCCCTCTCTGCTGGGGGCCCAGGTGGTTTCAGAGGCTGCAGCATTTCAGAGGTGGTTAGAAGACCCAAGTGCTCCTGTTGAATCCTCTGCTCACAGAGATGTTAAATTAAAGGGCCACAACTGCAAGACCTTACTCTGCCTGGGCAGACCACCCCTTACCAAGGGCTCATGTAACTTGGGCAGAGACCTTACAGACTTGGCCCACCCCGGTGTCGCTGCAGGCGACAGAGCAGTCTCAGCGGTCTCACATGTCCCGTTCACAAACAAAAAAAAAGTAACTATATTTTTAGTTTGGTCAAAATTAAAAGTCAGTATAAAGGTGTAGGAACTTTTGTTGTAATTTTCTTCCTTTTTCTCCAGCTGAGACCTAGCTAAAGGTATGTCATCTCCTAGCTCTCCTCTAACACTCCTTCAGTTCTGTTTTGCCTCATTACTTCAGCTAGATTTTTGTTGAGTTTTTCGGTTGGTGGTTTGTTTTTTTTGTGTGTGTGTTTGGTTGGTTTGGTTTGGTTTGGTTTTTTCCTCCAGGATACAATAAATTAACTTTCTAGCAGACTCTTTATAGCAGGTAACTAGATCTTCACCATGATGGTGCCTGGGAATTTGGGATCATTTTTTCTTTCAAGTAAAAGCCTTTGTGTTGAAGCTCTACTTAAAATGATGCTCATCCAGCAGACCCTGAGCGTACTGGTGAACCAAGTGGCTGCTCCAAGTGAGAGCACTTGGGACAGCGAGCACCTGGCACCTCGAAGTCCACTCACGAGCACTGCATTCCCATGTGGCATTTTGCCCTATTTTATCCTGCCCTTCCTGTCAGGGGAATACTTTTTGCAGGAGCTCTGTCTGCTATCTTTCCACCGCTGAGTTACTGCTGAAATTCTCCTCTTTTGCACTTTCTGTAAACATGCAAAACAGAAAGAAAGGAAGGATGAAAAACTATATTGGAATTATACTGAGCACATTTCTTTTGAAACTCTAATCTATAAAAATGAGTACATATAATTTTGCAATTATAAATATGTGAAATAAACGCATTAGTTAAGAAGTTAGGCTTTCAAAAGCGCTAATTACTAACCAAATGCATTTTACAGTGTTTTAATGAGCACTTTTTCATATCATATTAATAACCATTAGCTATATTCATACTAGTAATGCTAATAATGTGCAAAGCCATTAGTTAGCTACAAAGTCAATAATGGATGATACTGATTTCAAGCCTCCACTGCACTGTAAGATTAATACTTTTTTTTTTTTTTTTTTTTTTTTTTTTTTTTTTGGTGAAGTGGGAAAGTTAACCTAAATTTTCATCTGGATATTGTGAATGAAGATGTTCGGTCAGGTTACACAGACAACTGTGGGGTCAGCTATTCAGGGTCTATGAACCAAAACATGCATACTGCTCCACCTCCATCTTCTAGAAAGCAGAAGTTGTCTACAAAGCCAATTACCCTGCCTCCCGAGGAGGGTTCTGAACATTGCTATTCATGGACTCTACCCCAGCTACCTCCTAGACTCCTTCATTAGTAATTTCTCATTAAGGAGTTTCAGCAGCACTTCTTAGCTGAGATGTTTTTAAAGATAACTCTGGAATGTTTCTTTTGATATGTTATCTGAATGGTTATTCCTCCATTGAAAGCATTCACTGTTATTTTGCCAAATATGTTTATAAGATGTAATCATTATTTGGGTGGCAGACTGAACCAGGAATAGTTATGTGGAGAAATTCTAGTTGAAGTTGCACTACGTTTGCAGCCACATTTTACTGCTTGCTTTAGGAAAACATTTATAAGCTTATTTGCAAGTAAAATATTTTATTATACTAATATCAGGAACATTTTATATTACTAGTAAAATGTGTGCATTGTTTTAGAGACTGTTCCTGGATTGCAAAACTAACGATATATCTTGTAAATCACAGAGAGAAGCCTTAGTGGTTGTCTCAGATATTAAGCATACAGATTTTAGTAATAGTGTGTTCCTGTTTAATTTTTAATTTATTTAACCACAACATCTATTCTAACTTAAGGCCTACAAAATGCAAATATTGAAAACTTCTTTAATACACAATACACACATTTGACTTCCTGCTTAGTATCTTTCATTTACTTTATCTTTTGCAGGGTGTTAACTTTTGGGAATAAACTGCTCTTGGCTTTAAAAATGAATTTAGTCCATGTGTTCATAAAACGGATCAAGCTCATTGTGGTGCTGATTGACTGTAATGAGATGCCAGATTGATGTATTCAGAAGAAACTGTTCCATGTATCTCATCTGTCGGTGGTACTACTTTAATCTCTTCAGAAGAAACTGTTCCATGTATCTCATCTGTCTGTGGTACTACTTTAATCTCTACCAGATTTTATTTTTCCCTAACAAACCAACATGTACCTATTGAGCAGGTGAGATTATTCTTTCAGTGAAAGATCCAAATGGGATGAGGAGAGTGAATGTGGACCCAGATTTTATTTTTCCCTAACAAACCAACATATACCTATTGAGCAGGTGAGATTAGTCTTTCAGTGAAAGACTCAAATGGGATGAGGAGAGTGAATGTGGATAGGATAGACCTTAACCTCAGCGTAAGCACCAGCAGAAATGGGTTTGAGGCAAAACTCCTGCGTCTTCTCATTCCTATAGCAGGGGAAAGCCACAGCCAACAAGGAAATGGAGTGGAAGATAACAGCCCATGCTGCATCTTCTTCCTGTGATCCTGGTGCTCCTTCTCTTTGTCCCCCTTCAGACCATGACCTGAGGACTTTCTGCTGGGACTTTCACTGAGAGGGGGGATTTGGGGCCAGGAGGACCCTTAAGGAAGATAAAAGCATTATGCAGTACAATTAGGGAGCTGAAGCCCACTCCACCTCTGCAGAAGCTCCAGGCGTAATTCCTCGCCAAAGTGAACTGAATCAGAAGTAACTCCATTAGAGCAGGCAGATTAAAACCTGTGTGAAGGAGATCAGAAGTGGGCCCCATGTGGGAAAACACAAAGCACTTTAGATAATTGTGTGGAGAGTGGGGAGCAGAAAAAACTAATATCCTACCTGACAGAAATCTTGATAACCTGGAAAACTAGGTGAAAGCTGGGAATGTAAACATCCTGTCTTGAAAAAAACAAAACCCATACACTCTCTTGACATTTATGAAAGACTTGCTCTCCTAATGAAATTAAACACTAAGGAAAACCTAAATATCTGAACAGCGTTTGTAGGGACTCCCCAGGGAAGGAAGAAGACTCATAAAAGTGATCCTCCCTGCGGTGCTGGGAGCAAGGGGACTGCAGGCTTGGGAAGCCAAACTGGAGGAATCAGCTAAAAGGACAATAATCTTTTATTTTACCCTGTGATGTCAGTGACCTGGACTCAGAGGAAAGAATTTCTTCCCCAAAAAATGTTCATATAGAGGAAGGAGCACGGGTATTAATCTCCTGCAGATCAAGGGAATATTTTGGAAACAGAAGGCAAGTCTCTCGGAGTTTGGATTCTAGAAACAAATTCTTCCTTGGAAAAAAAGACCCTTGAGCTGGGCTTAATCCACGGTATTGCCACTTGGGGACTAACTGTAATCTGTTTAGGCCCATATCCTGTGTTTACAAGTACCGGAATCAAATGCTGACAGTACTCAGTAGCGCGTAATTAAATTCTTACTCCCCACTGAAGTCATTGGCAAAACTTCCACTGACTTCAATAGTGCTGGATTAAGCTTTCACTGAATGTCATGAGAATTTGAAAAGCAAAATCAATCCAAATTTTGCAAATGGTACCTTGTCTTTATTGTGGATCAAACCAAAATGATAACTCAAAAAAACCCAACTGTACTGCGAATGAAATCAGGATAAAGATTCATATTGAGTGTCCTGAATGCTTTTCCAGAAGATATTCAAAACTGAGTCACAAGGGGGACTACGACAATAATAAGAGTAGTGTAAATACCATGTAGAAAAAAATATTTCTTGGTTAGTCTGCTCTTTTTGGCACAATACTTCTGGCAGAAACTTATACATTTATTTTGTTGTTGTAGCTCAAGAGATCCTGGTGAGTAATTCGTGCTCTGCAGATGGTATATGATGTAGATGATTCTTTAAGTCTAATTTCAAGCTGTAGCGTTGTGGTTTATCACAAAGTGTTTTGCTGTAGTCTGATGGCAGGAACTCTGAGAAACCAGTTTCCAATGTTAATTTTGAAATAAATCCGGTTGCTTTGTAGGTATATTCCTCACTATTAATTTACAGTTTAAAACCAACAAGAAACAGGAGTGTCTAACTGTAGAGGAAGTTCTTTCCTTCCAAGCCCCATTTGCACCATGTGGGCCAAAGTTGCAGAAGTTTGTGAAACTGATTACACTGCAGAGATGATTTTTTTTTTTTTTTTTGACAAAATAAGTATCATTTCATCTTACTATAAAAAAACATACCAAAATAAATTCACTAGAACAGACAACCCTTATGTAGAAATAGCAAACATATTCAGACCATTAATAAACCACAGCTAGAGATGTGTGGAATGGAAGGTGACCTGAGTTTCCCTCGATGGCTTAGGGGATTATTCTGGCACTCACTGGATAGATGTTTGTCAATAACTGCTATTCCCAAGCCTCAGTGGATTTGTCATAGCAGTGACCTCTTGTCCTTGCTGCAGTTCCATTAGGATCACAGGGAAATTCCCTACTTCCTACCAGGAAAGGTAAAGGGTCCATTTCTTCAGAGACGTAACAGCTGGGAGAAGCAGTTCACCCAGTTAACAGAAGTCGCTCCTGCTCTGGTGGTGTTAGTGCCCTATGAGAGGACTAGGCTTTCCGCTCTTACCGGTTGAACTATATCAGTGACACTCCATCCTTCAGTCCTGTCTTTGAGTCGTCAACATTTTTCTTTGGCTTTAGTAGTGACATAATGGGCTAAGTAGGGCTCAGGCAGATACTGCATTTCTACAGGGGCACCAGAATAGGACTGCAACTGCTGTGATCACTCACCGGCATGCCAGACCTGGGCTGCCCTTCTCTGGGTACAGGCTTTCTCTCCTGTCCCCCGCTGTCCCAATATTCTCAGCTCCCCTTCCCTTGGATAACAGGGGTTGTCCACCTCTGGCTTGGCTGTGCCTTAATCCCCTGTTGCCTTCTGCCCCTACCCGCTATGGGCCAAGGGTTCCTGCTACACAATTACACCGTGTGATTATGATTATGCTTTTCTGACATTTCTCATGAAACAGTGCCAGCTTTATGTTGCTTCTCAGGGATTTTTGATTGCACCTGAAGACTTGAAAACATGTATGCAGTCAAAATGTTTTACTTTGTATGTTTTGCTTTCTGAGACATTTTTTTCCTTGCTTTTATTCCTATTACATTTCTGCAGTTTCCTGGCAGGTCTGTCTTTCTTTTTCAATGAGTGTGGGAATTTTACCTATCAGATTGTACTGGAGAAGAAAACCTATCTTTTCAAATATTTATGGGAATAAAATAATAATGTTATTATCTACACTCTTGATTACCAGGATTATCTCATTGTATATATACAGATCCTTCAGATAGGCAGATTATGTGATCAGAAGGTTCTTAGTGGGCCCCAGGCTCAGAGCGCACATTAAAGCGGATCAAGTCTACTTTAATTCATGTGCTGCTTTGCTAATGCTCTTGCTCTTTCTCGGGAGAATTTCTGAAATATGTTATTGATTTGGGGCCCAGTACAGTGCCCACTAAGGTTGACTTTGATGGACAATAAACTAGGGCTATCTTGAAGCAGCAGTATGTAAACAAACATGTATTTCACCCTTCCAGGGCTAGAAGCATCTCAGTCTTTAACATATGTTGCTGGACCTTCAGTATCTTGCCCTTATTTTTCTAACATTGTTAACAATACCTCTAGAATCTAGTGAAAATGTCTCTTTCTAGCTCTACACAAATCTGAGGTGTTTAAGGGAGCGTAGGAGAGGGCCAGCTGTGTCCCTTAGAGAACAGAAAGGAAGTGGAACAACTGCTTTGGCTGGCTGACTGAGCAGTTTTCAGGCAGGCGATGGGACTTGTTTATAAAGTGGGTTTCCAAGAAGCTGACATCTCTTCATGGCTCAGTTAGCATGCAGCAGTTTGAACAGTGAATAGAGGAAACCACCCTCCAAATACACTTTGTCCATCAGCATTTTTTTTAAGAGACATGATTGCTTTTAGACTAGGTTATGTGCTCTGAATTGCTTAAGTATTTAGAGAAACTTCCTATATAGAGTTTGAAAACACAATAATGCAGAGATGAAAGACTCTTTTAGAATTAATGATAGGGACAGAACAGAAGTGATATCCATTCTGAAATGTCACTATCTTAAAACTTGCTTTTCCACTTACTGTGTTTCTGAATAGGCCTGTGCCTCCTGCTCTCTGTCATGCGTGTTGGCAAATAACAGATCTAGAAGATGCCAAGAAACTTGGAGTTCAGCAGTGGAAGATGTTATGGGACAGGAATGAGTTTTTGACATTGAGTCTGAGAAAAGTAAAGGCAGGAGAGAAGTGGAAAGGTCTTTTTACTTCAGAATATAAAAGAATATGACAATTGTGGGTAATAAAAGAGAAGTAGAAAAGAATAGGTAAATAGCTAGGGTGCCTCAGCAGGAGCAATGAGAGTAGACACAACAGTTGAGGAAAGGAGGTCCTGTGGATGGGGGAAAAAAAATTGTTGTACCTCATAAACAGAGGTAGAAGGCTCGAGTTTAAAATTCAAGGATAGGAAATCCTTGAAAAAGGATTCTAGCAAGTGATGGCAGCCAAGGAGAAATGACAATAGGGTGAGTTCAACAGCAGTGTTTTGAAAAGATTAGGCTCCAGTGATTTCATTGGGTAATATTCCTTTCCTCACTCCTCCTCTTGTTTCACAGGGAGGAGGGTAATCCATCATTTATTTATATTTAAAATGTAAGCATCCCACGTGTGAGATGGAAATGAGAGCTGATCATGTTTGCCTCTGGAGTCCACCACAGGTATAGGGTCCTATGAGAAATCCTCTACTTGTCAGGCCTCTAATATTATACTCTGACAACATTATGCCGTGGCAATCTAATCTTCCCTGGGACCCAGTGACTGGCCCGGTTGCGATGCCAAGCTGCCCAGTTTAATTTGGTCATCCCTGAACAGTGCTATGAAGTGGAGGCACACTTGTGTGACTGCAGCCACAGAGGAAAAACATGGCCTTCCAAGATAGCTTGTGTATGTCCTTTTGGTGTTCTGCTTAGTGTCCTGGCCCAAATAAAAGGAATGTACCTCAAAAATATTATCGTGGAGGAAGACAGCAGTGTTCTTTCCCAAGGGCAAAGCTGAGAAGCAAAAGCGAGTACTGTTGAGCAAGACCCTTCTTTTTGATTTTAATTTAAGAAAGGCCTGTTTGGTTAAGCTTGGGCTGGATGGTTTTGAATGTAAATCCCCCAGGCTACTTCAGGCGAACTTGATATCATCTTTGAGTCAGGCTAGTCTCTTAAAATGCAGCAGGACCAAAAAAGGACTTGTGATTAAGGAGACTACACATCCTTGGTGTCCTGGAAGTGTGCCAGGGTATGAGATGAAATTTCAGTCCTTTGCATTCCTAAGAATGTCCTTTTGTCCCATGAAAGGCTGACATCTTCCTGTGTCATAACGAAATGATGAGCCAGGGAGGGAGGTGTCTGTCTAATGAATCAGTCTAGAGACCAGCTAACAGGCTGCGGGTAGGCTGATGGACTGTTGCTTTTCTGGGCTCTGAACTGACGGGGTGTCGGGCTCTGAGGCCCATTCCCGTCCTCTGGCTGCCCCCTGTGGGTGGTCCTCCACGGCGGCCATGGACCTGCGCTCCCCCATCTTATCACCCAGGAGGCACCATTTCTGACACTTCTCCAAAGGGCTGGACACAAAGGAAAAAGACGTTCAAGGAAAGTCACAACTACATGACAAAACTGTCTTTTTCTGTCTTTCTTAGCACAAACAGTTCTTTTGTTGTTGTTGTTGTTTTTTCCCTCTTGCCAAAATCCCTATGGTTTAAGTTTAAAAGGGTGATGACACACAGCTGGCAGCTACTTTCATTTCTGGTTAGATTTACTTTCATTTCTGGTTCAGATTTTCCTTCACTGGCTTTCTTGCACAAAAAACCTCCTGTGCCAAAATTGTTGCTAACTTTATAAGCATGGCTGCATCTGCTAAAAATCACCCTTGTATGAAGCAACTGCGCCCAAAATTCCAGATAGGTAAACTATTCTCAGTTTAGGTTAAGCATATAGATACGTGAATGCCAGAAGGTGTACCCTCAGCTATTCAAGTACAAGTTGCACTGCAGCAGGTGGGAACTTCAGCTAGCTTACTGGGGGCAGAATTGAGGCATTTCTGCTGTAAAGCCGCTGGGAAAGATGTCATTTTTCTGCCACAGTAACTTACCTTCCCATAGATCCTTCTTTAGAAGGACATAAGAACTCTTCTCCTAGACTAGAGGGCCATCTAGCTCAATATACTCAGGCTGACAGGGCTACCAGCAGATGTGTAGGAAAAGTATATAAGGGCACATACAGCATAGGGCACACACAGCATGATTTTTTCTTTGGTGCATTCTCTTATCACACAGGAGGCACCATTTCTGAGACTTATTATGCAGCGGTTGCATAAGGGCTGTCACATTTATAGCCACTGATGGACTAATTCACTGTCTAAAAGTTGCTGTGGTACTAATGCATATTCACCTGTAGCCCCACTAACTTTGTGATGTCCATGCAGCTGCAGAGGCTTGTGTTTCCCATTTTTTGACTAATACATCATAAGCATTGCAGTGAACTAATCTATTCTGGAGCCATTTCCAGTTCTACTTTCACAGTTCTACTTTCACATGTTCCCCTTCTTCCTCAACGTGATGTGTGGGCAATTCACACCCAGAAAATGCCAGCTGACCTACCTCACAAGACACCTGTGTGCAGCTGTCCCTCCAAGAGATGTCAGGTGGTCCGTGAATTGACAAGCTGTCCAGAAAGTTTCTAGCTATGAGCAGAAACAGTATCTCACAAGTCCATGAAGTGAGGACTGTTCTCAGATGGACATGAGGACAGGATTCCTGAGATGGAATGACTGTCCTGTTTTGGCCTATGCAGCTGGAGTAGGAAGAACCCTCTTCATAGCTTCATGATGCAGGATTACAGATGTCAAGGTGGCTATAGTGATGACCATCATAACTTAGATGTCAACCCTATCAGCCTTATCTTGTATGACGACATTACAAGGTATGAAAGTTGGAATTGTTTTTTGAGTTCGGTTAAATTTCTGGGGATGGCAGCAATGCAATTTACAGAACTTCCCCAGGCCTCCAATTTAAGGTGATCATGAGGTACAATAGAGCCAAGAGCAAAAAGTCCAAAGGAATAGCAACAATGAGGGTGGGGGATGCAGGGAGGTAAGAAGGGCAGTTATGCTACACAGGGAGAAGAGCCAAGTAAGAATCTCCAACAACTCAAGCTGTCTGAAAGAGCATGTCCTTTTACCGGCAGATGTTCCAGGAGGAACAGGATAAACAACAGTGCAACAATACATTTTCCCAGGGGAAGCACAGTCCTGCTTTCTAGGTATTCTAGGAGTCAGCCTTTGTGGCTGTGCCCATACGTTCTGCACTTTACCCCAAGACAGCCAAAGGCCAGATAATCTCATCTTGCAATTGATAGCGATGTGAGGACTTTTCAGCAAGTGTTGACTGCAAAAGACAAAAGATCATGCTGTAAGGCAGAATTACTCTTCCGAGACGGGGAATGGATAGAAATAGGATTTGAGGCCTATGTCCAGGAAAGGTAGTGGAAAAAATCATACACGCTAGCTATGAGCGTGGATTCTTTCTGTCCAACATGTGCCAGTTTGCTGCGTTCGCAGATGGTGTATCAAGGGAGCCCCAATGGCCAGTTACAGCAATTCCTGCACTAATGTGAACAGAGCTTTTGATTTCATGGTTTGAAATAAAATGACCCAAATATAATTACACAAGCTTATTAATTTATTTGTTATGGGTCGGTAACCCTTCATAGTCTATAGCACCAGTTACAAGAAGGACCAGGGGGATTAAAGCTTGAATTTAGCACAGTCAGATTCCTATATGGAAATTGGAAGAAACGAAGCACAAAATTGCATGTTTTATGATGATATCTTATTAAGGAACAATTAATGCTCAACTTTGAAAGCGCTATATTCATTCTGAATGGGAGCAATATAAAAAGAACAGCCTCATGGCAGTTTGAACTGAATGATATATACATTGATCATGCCCATCTACCTAGTCCTGGAAACACGGACAGATCTTGAAAGTTACCAGTGCAGGATAGCTGTTTGTGGCCAATACAACATGGGCTTTCTGTCTGCACAGGGAATTTCTACAGTGGTGCTGATGGCATTGCTGGCAGATTTAGTGAAGTCAGGGAACTGTATAAAGCATGGCAGCCCATGTTCCTCCTGATGACATCTGATGCTTTGTCCTCAGGGCTCCGGGAGCATTTCAGATCTCAGTATACAGACATATTAAGATTCTTATTCTACAAAGTGAAAGGAGGTTGTTGGATCAGACTTCTTCCACTCCCAATGCATTAGGCCGTTATTGTATGAGCTGTGTGCATTGAGTGAATGACTATGGTCTAAATACACTTCTCCATATTTGGGGACTTAAAACAAAATGAAGAGGTTGTCCCACCCAGCTTCAAACAGAACTGAAGGGAGTCAGCTGTTTGGTCTGCCTAATCGGGTGCTGCCAAACACATGTGGGGTCTTTGTCGACCCTCTCAGGGAGTTACTATTTCTGTGTCCGAGTGGAGAAGCCCCTTGATCAATGCATAGATGTTACAGTATCCTTTTCTGACATGCAAAAGGTGGCACTGCAGGCACTGGCCTTATCAGTTAGACCTAGAGGTGGTCGGGACCTTCACGTAGAGCACCTCACAACAGGACAAATACTGACCATTGTGGACTTGATTTGAAGCCGAGACACACAAGCAAGGGAACTGCACGCTGACTCACACTCTTCAAACTATCTCTTACGGGCTTTTATCTATCATGGCGATGCAAAACATTACTCCGTGTCTCTTCCTTGAAAACTGTCTTGATGT
>KL262397.1:1247-20498 GCA_000699545.1 Podiceps cristatus | reverse complement strand
AGGGAAGGACAACTTTATTCTCCCGGCATCCCTTGAGCTTATATATGGAGTTACGCAAAGAAATGATGGAGAAAAGAGAAGGTGATGTGTCAGCTCTTTGGGATTGGCAATGCATTTTGTATGACATTTACTATCTTTTTTCTTGATGTGCCCGAAAGGAAAAATTGGAGAACCGTTTCCTTTCTACCGCAAACTAAGGCTCTTGGCCAAGTTTTTAAATATACATATTTAAATCAACCATTTAGGAAATTTGTAACATAGGCCAGCCCACTGTCACCAAACCAAATTTCCTCTAATAGGAAAAATTAACTCTGTGGGAACAATATTTCATTTATTCGGTTCCTGGAGAAAATAAAAGATAAGAACTGTAAAGATGAAGTTGGCAGACAAAGCTGAGGATAAAGACTTGAAAGAATCCTATCCATTCCAGAGGGAATGTGCAAATTCCTCTAATAGTCCTGTGTCATCTTTCCTGGAAGCTGTTTAAACATGACTAACATTGTGAATGCTTGGCTGTACAACTGTGCCTCTGTTAGAGGTTAATAGTGGTTTCAGAGGGTCAAACACTTGACATAATTACTGCCTGGGTTCAGGGTGCTTTAGAGGGCTTTTCAGATCCTTTATGCAACTTCTTGCATGCCACAGTGATGAATGGCTACTTGACTTTCTCACCATCGCCAGTGCTTTTCTGCCACCAGCCAAGAGACTGCTTCTCTGCTCCATCAAGTCAGAAGGATTTAAAGTGGAGGCTTTTTCCAGATCGCCACTAAAGGGCTTTCTGATCCCAGCATGTCTTAATAGGCCATCACTGGTCTACCCATCTCTCATCATGTAAAACTCCTTTCCCAGTGCATGGGTTCCTTGGGTCTCGGGCAAGTGTGTGTTCTGAGGCATTAAAATGCAAACCCCAGTACTGGACCCCTGAGGGTTGTGTGTCATCTTGTTGTCATTGTCTTCCTCAGACTTTTCACGCTAATAACTGTCACGTTTTTTCTGATGCTGTAAGATTTAAATTTGGGCATTAAATATTATATTAACTGTTTTTGTTTTCTCCTCTCTCACCTGTGTCCCTTTTCCACAAGTTATTTGTTTATAAGAGATTCTGCCTCATATTTTCCCGATTATATTACTGTGCTAGTTAATAAGCAATGTTAATTATATTAACATAAAGAGAATTGCATTTTTTTTTCTTCATATTATACACATTGCTTAACTGCGTTTGGCTTGCCTCTAGCAGAAGTTGGTTTTATGTGTTCCTGAAAGAATAAATAAAAGGTGGGGGTTGTTTTGTTTGTTTGATTGGTTTGTTAGCAAGCAGAAAGGAGAAAATGTTTCCTCCATCAGGCAGTCTGGCTTGGAGACTATCAAGTCACCTGTATAAGCAATGCTTCTTTACCCAAATCCATAATTAATTCTACAAAGAGACATCTGTTTATTTATCCATCCATCCATCTATTCTTTGCCACAATTATTTAAATTGCACTGTTTGAAAAGGTTATTACGAACATTTAAGTGCCATGTTTTTTTTCACTCTACTGACAGAGTTTGGCAGTCGAAGGTGGTTGGTAGTGTGAATTGCTGTGTAGAATGTAGATGCTTAAGCTCCTTTGCAGCACCCAAGAAGGTCCCAGGCATGTGATATTTCATGATCCTGGTTACTGAAAACAGTTCCAAGTTTACTTTCTGAGATAATCCATTGGCAATCTTTTCCCAGAGATTTTTATTTCTGTGTGTCTTCTTGAATTTGCAGCTGTTTAGTGTGCCATAGACCAAAAAAGTCATACGTGCTTGATATTCCCTCCCACCCTTCTGTTCCCCTCTTGGGACAGATTTTTTCCAGTCTCTACTTTTCCTGTTCCTTCGCACTGATTTTTTGCAGGAGTACAAAGGACATGCAAAGAAACAGAAGGGTGACTGTACTTTCTGAGACGAAGAAGGAATCCCCAGTTTTTAAATAGGGAAATGTAAAAAGTTGGTTTCTCCTCTTCATATGTCAAGGGCGTTTGAGACCTCATCCATTCCACATGGACCTGCATTTTATGACCTCTGAATCCTTCTCTGGGAAGATGCCTTGAGGATAAATATGGTACTGTCACTGGAGTAAGTAGGTTTTGTTTCTAAACTTTGTTTTCTGTTAGAGACCAACCTGACACTTGAAGCCTAAATGATGCAGGGATTTCAGAGATGTTGATCATCAAAAGCTCTTACTGGATTCATTTGCAGTTCTGATGCTCCAGGGACTAGACTAACTGAGATAGTTCTGAGTAAGTCCTGAATTGTGTAACTGAAAGCACACACATTTGGAAACCCAGCTCCTGGTGATTCCAAGTCCCCAGTGAAGCCCCTCCACATGACCTAGAATTACAGTAATTCCAATTCTAGAAAATGAGGCTGAATGCTGTCTCTAGATGCTGTTAATGCATTGACCACTGCAAAAATCCACTCTCAGCATTGAAACAGGAGAGGTTTGTCTGATATTCTTTAATGTTTAAACTTTCTATTACTTCCATAAAAAAATCCCACAAAGGAGTATAAAAATAAATAATGTTGAAAGTTGGTGAAGATTTAAATATAGAATGCCTCTGTTATACAATAAAGCAGTGATAAAACTGACAAAATAACAATCAGATATAAAAGATTAAAAAAAAAAAAAGAAAGAGAAAACATGACAAATATCAAATTGGATTTGGTTAAATGTTATGGTAATCTCAAAATAAATAGTACCACAAATATTATATTAACACATTGGATCACTCTTTCTGTTATTATGTGAAATTATTAACCCTAGAACCCTGCTGACATCCTGCCAGAATTAACCATATGTATAGGAGGCCAGAAATCTGGTGTATGTTGTGAGAAGGGATTTTATGGAAAATGTCTCCAGCTGTAAATTAAAAACAAAAAACAGAGAAACAACTAAAGCAACCAGCAGCTGAAATACTGTTGCTTGCCTTGTATTAACTGTTTCTTCCATGCATTTTCCACCTTTAGAGCACATCTATTGGAACTTTTTGTTGCAACGACTTCACATCGGCAGTTCAGTCTTGCTACTGTCTTGGGCGTTCCTGCACTGCACTCCCCTGTGCAGCGCAGACCTGCACGGAGGCCGCACCATGTACTTGGTGGCTTGCTTCAACATCAAATCGGAGTAAGCTACCCTTATCAAATTCTACTTTAGCTCAGGGGGAGTGTTCACAAGGGAAGTGAGCATTGGGTCCCCTGGGTGCTGTAAATTGTCTTCTGTTGGATCCATGCTTTGAGGTCTTCATGCCCTCGTGAAGGACTGCTACGGTTCAGCTTGGGCTTTTTCCTTAGGCCATTACATGGTAAACAAGAATTTCCTTTCCCTTAATCCCCACACTTCCAGTGGGCTACTAAATCAACATCCTTCTTGCCTATTCTTTCCATGGATCTTTACTTGTGAGCAAGGCTTTAAGTAACTTAAGTTACTTTGCACAGTGACACAACTTGAGATTGGGCAAGGATGGGCAGTGCTCCTCTCCTACCCATATAGTTGAAGCTAGGCTAAAGCCCAGTAATCAGGGCACTCTCCAGAAAAGTGCAGAGTGAAACCTCATTTTCCAGTCTCTCACCCAGGGTGCAAATGGTACTTTTTACTGCTGGAGATGCTGTATTTCCAGATGAATTTAGTGTCATCAGGGTTTCTAACAGACACATCATGAATATTTTATCACCCAGCTCCAGTGCATCTGAAAAGTAGGGCCCTGGCTGCTCCTCTCTGCACACCCTGCTCTGGGCATGAGTGGGACCTCCAGTGTAGGGGCCATGGGAGACTGCTCCATGGAGTGACGGTGCCGACTGGTTAGGGCATTTCCAGAGACAGAGGGACTGCACCACTCTGTAACACCTTGGGGCAAGGGAGGAAGTCTGGTGTCTGCTTTACTCCAAGATGAAGAAAAACTCTTGAGAGAGCAGAATTGACCTGGCTTCTCCCTGTCTATTCGTATGATATAAAGCTAGATATTGTCTGGCAGTACTTGTATTGTAGATCTCTCAAGCAGAGCCAGATACCTTTTGCATGCTAGGCAGACGCTCTGAGTTTATGTGGATAAAAGCTCCCTAAGGGGGTACCATGGCCCACATCCGATAAAATATTCAGGTTTCTCACTTCCCACTTAAATCAATGATCAGCTATTAACTGCCGAGCATTTCAGAAGTACCCCTAGTGCCATGGAAAGATCAAAGAGGAGCAAGACCTTAACCTGGTAGTGAGATATTTGTACAAGGAGTGAGGTATTTCCAGACAGCAAGACATATACAAGGAAGAAAAACAGGCATACTGAAAGTGAAGAGCCATAAACTAGATTTTGGAGTGAGAATGAAGGAATTCTATGCATCCAGAGTATTGTCTATGTGGACAAAGGATTGAAGATAAATTAGATGAGAACAAGAGAAATCAGAAATATTAGTTCTGGTTTAGTTCTGTTATATCCTTCTTGCATGACCAGACAAGCAATCTGAATGTGAATTATCGAAAGAGTTCAACTCACATTTAATCACCAACACAGCATCATCAATTGTGATACTACTACTAACAGTAAAAATCTGCTGCTGTTTTGAGAAATAGCATAAAATACCATAAAAATGGATGTGGGTGGGATTACCCAAATATACTTTGAAGAGGGAGGAAAGAAGTTGATCTGAGGCAGAATCTCAGAGATCTGAAGTCTCTGAGAAATAAGAAGTTGCTAGAGAAAAAGGGGAAGACTGAGGAGACAAGAGACCTGCAAACCAAGGGAGAATAAGATTTTAACTATGTTGAAGTCACTAAGAGATTGAGAAGGGTGTAATCTTTGACAACGATGAGATCACTAAGGTCCTTCATTTTTTAATTTTTTTTTTCCCCTGTGGACTGCTAGGAGAGGTATTGAAAAGAGTCTAGGGTAGAAATGGAGGAAAGGACTTCAGGCATTGACTGCAAGCAGCATATTCAATAAAGGTGAAGGTGAAAAGGAGGAGGAAAATGGGAGGGAGGGGGCTTGGAGAAGCAGAGTCAAGATTTTTTTTTTTTTCCCCTAAGATAAAAGTGTGAGAAAAGAGCTAGAGTAGACTAAGATGATGAAGAGTAAGCTATAGGGAGATCATATAAAAGTTTATGTCATGAAATGACACATCCGGGGCAGGTGGTGTGCTCAGAGAAGAGAGAAGAGAAGAAACGTTTGGAGATGAAATGACAGAGAAGAGTTATGAATGAGGAAGATGGAAGACAAGGCCAATAAAAAGGAAGAAAAAAATTTTTTCTCTAGAGGGGAATGGGCAAGGTCATGTATGGAGGTAGAAATGAAATCTGGGAAAGCAAAGGTAGCAAAATGGCCAGAGTCCCTTCATTCTCTCCTTTCCCTTGGTCCCAGCATGCCACTGTTGTGGTTTAACCCCTGTCAGGAACCAAGCACCACTCAGCTGCTCGCTCACCCCCCAACCTGTGGGATGGGGGAGAGAACAGGAAAAAAAAACAAACAACCTTGTGGGTTGAGATAAAAACAGTTTAATAGGATAGCAGAGGAAGAGAGTATAATAATAATAATGATAAAAGAATATACAAAACAAGTGACGCATGATGCAATTGCTCACCACCCACTGACTGATACCCAGCCTGTCCCTGAGCAACAACCTCCCCCAGCCAGCTTCCCCCAAGTCTGTGTACTGAGCATGACGTCGTATGGGACTAGATGACCTTTAAAGGTCCCTTCCAACCTAAACTATTCCATGATTCTGTGCTATGGAATATGCCTTTGGCCAGCCTGGGTCAGCTGTCCTGGCTGTGCCCCCTCCCAGCTTCTTGTGCATCTCCCCGCTGGCAGAGCATGGGAAGCTGAAAAGTCCTTGACTTGGTATAAGCACTACTTAGCAACAGCTGAAAACATTAGTGTGCTATCAACATTATTCTCATGCTAAATCCAAACCATTGAACTATACCAGCTACTAGGAAGAAAATTAACTCTATATCCTAGCCGAAACCAGGATAGTCACTTAGCACAATGAGTCTCCACATTGAATTCACTTCTCCTACTACTCATAAAATCTCTCTCAGCTGTTCCAGTTGCCCTGGCAGCATTAAATATTTGAGGAAGACCATGCTAGGCAATGCGGAAATGACAACAACCGATGGATCTTGGATACATTGGTCTCCATTTGGTAACGTACTTGCACTGCTTCTGCTGTTGCTATGCAAAGGGCCGTGTCAGTGGAAGGAAGGGAATCAAAGGCAAGGGGGAGAGCAGGAGAAGCAGATGAACCATTAAAGCAGATGGGCTGTAAGCGAAGTGGAAGCATCAGAGTATTTGGATGAGTTCTGTGTTTGGCTAAGAGGAAGTGGAGTGAGCGGTCCCCTTCATGGGCAGAAGTTATGAAGGAACTACAAGTGCAGTCAAAACATGAGGGAACAACACATGAAGCTGCAAATCAAGAACGTCATTAATATTGAAGCTGAAGCCTCAGATGAAAAATTGTGATTAAAAGAACCAAGAGAATCCAGAGCTTAAATTAGAGGGGAAGGCTGATGGAGAGGAGTTGAAGGGGTAAGACATGGCAACATGGACAGAGGGGAGAAGAAGTATCAGCTACAGTGCTGTGTGGAGAATAAAGAGTGGGAAAGGGAAGGAGAAAGGGCTTAGAGGGGAAGCCCAATTTTCCACTATGGCCAAAGCCAGGAAGGGGAAGAGAGAGGAGGAAAGCCCTTTGGAAGTGAAGGTGGCTGCAGACGACAGAGAGCTGGTCTTTGCCAGAGTGAGATGTTTTCACAGCTCCCGCTGGAAAATTGGGAAAGCCTACTTCCTCAGCTCATGGAAGGCAAAGGGAGGGAGGGAGACTGGATTAATTTATCAGTGTCTGTGAAGAACTTAGACACAAGGTGATAGGAATGTTATATAAGGAAAAAAGGTAGATTATATTCCTAAAGATTTTCTTTCCAGAATCTAATTAACCATATTCACAGCAAAGCTGTGAGAGATCGAAGCACAGAAGGGAAGATTTCAGGAGAGACTACTTTAAAATATACCTGCCAGGAGCCAGCTCTTAGAAAATCATTTTAATTTCCCCTGATCTTGTCTGGATAGAGTTCAAAAGCCTTTTAAATCTTGTTTTGGCCTTTTGCCTTCATAGCTGTTTATTTCCTATGATTTTTATCCAACTCAAACTTTGGGGGCTATTTCACTGAGCTGGTTCAAATTTAGCTGATACATCCCTTCTTTCTTAAAGCAATATCTTAAATGACTGGAACTTTGTAATGGTATGAGCTTTTCTGTGATAAGTGAAAGAAAACGGTGATGCTGGTTGCTTGCTAAGAGCCTGGTGCCAAACAAGATGATCCAACTTTTAGACAATCTTCAAGCAGCGCTGACAGAAGACAGGACTTTTTGTCCTGCAGGTTTTTGCAGCAGTTCCATGTGAATTTTCATCTAGAATCAGGACAAAAAAAAACCCCAAACAAACAAAAAAGTAACTTCATCTAGCAGTAAAGTTCTTAAAGAAATTTTATTGTAAATTTTAAAAATGTTAACCTCTACTTAGTCACACATTTATCTTCACAACTACTTGAACACCCACAGTATCTCCTGAGGGCTGCACTTCAGATCCTGATGGTTCCCTGTCACCACAGGCAAGGCCTCTGTCCCACAGCACACCCAGCCCACTGGTGCCCGTGAGGCACAGCAGCACACCTGCTGTGGATGAGGCCATGCAACGTCAGAGGAGAGGTTTTTCTAAGCGTTGTGCTGGGGAATTGTTGGTACATCATAGAAGTTATGTGGAGACCCAAGGCTATTCGAGCAGACAAAGACCTTCTAAAACATAGCAAAATATTTTTCTGTAAGGGTTTGTGGAAACAACATTTTTTGCAGGGGATCTTTCCTGGGCAGATTCACTTCAGAGCCATTTCTACCCAAGAAGGAGTACCCCTTCCCACACGGGCTCTGCTTGCTTCAGACAGTGCTGGATGCTGTAGGAGGGCCATGTGCGGGGTCTTTGGGGCTCCGCAGTGCTCGCAAGCACCTGACTGTTTGGACTTATTTAGAGCCAGAGTGGGAATTAGAGGTGACTGGGAAAATAGAGTTGTGCCCTTTTGGGTTTTTGTTTTTCTGTTTTGTTTTTTGGTGTTTTGTTTTGTTTTTGTTTTTGTTTTTTTTTCCACTGTATATAGAGAAGGCCTGAAAAGTATTTTCATTTTTCAACTGTTTACCTTGACAAATCCTTTTTATATTGGTCATTCAAGCCTATTGTGGGCATGAAAACAACTAATGAAATTGTGGAGTCAGAAGACCCAAGTGGAGGGAAGCTGAGGGGAGAAAACACCTCAGGCAGGTCGTTTAAAATTCTGGTGTTTTTCTTAACACCTATTTATCTTCAGTGGATTAACAATTTAGGTAAATGGCACCAGTGTCAAGGAGTTACCACCTCAGTCCCTGCATTTGTGGAGACACAGGGACCACATACATTCTCAGTGGGCATGATTGATGATACTGAAACACCTATATCAATTATAAATCCTCTGGTTTTATTTTGGCTGAAGTCTGTGTAAAGGAACTTTCCTGTTGGCACTGTGCAAGTTTATTGAAGTCAGTGAATTGATTTATAATGAACTGGAACATTCATATTAACATTATTCACACCAGCCCACACTAGCCCAGGAAGGAAAAGTTGGCTAAGAGACACAGTCAGTGTAAGTCCATAGAAGATTGTCCAGCCATCAGAAAACATAGGCTTGCCCTCTGCAAGCAAGGGCACAACATGTGTCCAGGGCTGAGCGTCGCTTTGGTGGCAGCCTAATCTCAGACTGGCCTAAATCACTGATGAAAACACATCCTCATATGCTGCCCTTGGTCTTTGGATTTCACTGCATGGACAAGATCTGAGACCTGAGGTGCCCTGCTAAAGCCAAGCAGAACAAGATATGGTATTGCCAGTCTTTTTAAGGAAAAAAATGAGGAGGAAAAAATGCCTCGGGGAATAAATATCCCCTTGCTTGATCTCATAAGACTGGTTAGAAATATCCTTAGTGGATCATTTTTATGACAGGAACTTTCAGAAGCATCGCAGGAGCACAGGTGTCCTCACCAGGTCAAAAAGTGAGTTGGCTGCAGGTGGTTTAGTGAGTGTCAATAGGTTTGAAGAAGTCAGGGTTTGTGTTTGCCCTCTTAAGCTCTGGCATAAAGGTGTGGTTTGGTTTTATCCAGACGACAGCTGATGTGGTGAAGGTACCTCACTGCTAAATCCTGTCTGGAGACAGGGAGCCTGTGTTTAGTACGAGGTAGCCACAGGCCTTTCCTTCTTAAGAATAAAAAGCTGTGTCTCTTATCGTATGCAAGAGTTATTCCACAATAAAAACACACTGAAGACAAGGCTCTTAAGTTTTACCAGAGGAAAACTCACTGAAGTCAGCCTCACAGGGGGTACAGGGCTGATCTTAGTGAATTTACCTTATGGCAAAACTAAGACACATCGCCTGTGCTGTGCTTTTACTTGTGGCTACACTAGCATATTGCCTGTCTGGAGGGGTAACAGAAAGCACCAATATAAAGACAGTTTACGTGAAGTCAGCAGTCTCGCCTTGCCTATTTTACGGCACAATAAGGGTGTCTTGATCTCTGCTGATAGTTTTGCAGCAGGATTGAGAATTTCTGTTAATTATCCATTGGCAAAAGCTACTCTGTTTGCCTGTAAAGCCCATCTTGGTGAAACAAGACTGCCGCTCAGGCAGAGGGTAGGAAACCTCTGCGAGGGGATTGCTGCTAAAACACCTTGTGTGTGCAGCACATCCATCTGCATTCTTAGACACGTTAGTGTCAAAAACCCCCAGCACACTGTGAACTTACTGTGGGCTAAGCTGTAATGCTCGCTTTCTGCACAATGCTGTTATCCTATAATTTTGCCTCAGGACAGGCTTATCCAAGCCTGCATACATTTATCCATATGAATAGCAAGTATTTCACGGAAAGCAGGAAGCAAACCAGGTGGGCTTGCCAGCCAGGGAGTCATGGTTTTATTTACAAGGAGTGAGTGCTTATCAAGTGCCTTGCACCACATTCCCTTCTTTCTTACAGGTCCAGCTGGTTTTTGCAAAGACATTTTCCAGGGCTTGTTGCTGGAAGCCTGCATGCTGCTGACATGGGGAGGCCGGGGACGGTGGGCCACACCAGTTTCAGTATGTCAGCTGTACGCCTGCTACTGTGGGTAAATGCACTTAGGAGCCTTCTCCCTTTTTCACCCCTCTGCTATTTTTTTTTTTTTTTTTTCCCTTTTGGTCAAGGACAGAGGAGCCTTTGAAAGCTTTTCATAAACTTATGTAATTGGGTATGTTTTCCAAAGCACGGCTCTGTTCTTTCCAAGGGCTTAGCTAAGAACATTATTCCGATTCTTCTCTAGGCCTTCAAAAGTGCCGATCCTTTCAAACATGTGCAGTGTGAAGGATTACAAATTTGTTTTTCAAAGGACCCCAAATCCCTGCTGCTTTCATCAGTTCCCCTCCTTGTGCCCCCAGTTTCCCTCCCCTGCCCCCAGCCTGGTAGCCCCAGCTCCAAGTCGCAGGACGTTGACACTCCATCTCCTCTCCCTCTACCTCTCACTTTTTCATCCTTTCAGCTCCCCTCACTCCGAATATTTTTTATATGCAAACAAAAGTGCAGAGAAGCATTGCCATGGCAGCAATGCCGCAGCGGGCCCTCCCCTCCGTGTGGATGTCAGCTCTAAACTTTTAAAATAATGGCCTGAAAAGAACAGGAAGGGGACAGCTTGAGGCAGAGAAAGAGAGCGAGGGAGAGCGCAAAAGCAATGAAAAGTGGGACAAAACCCTTGGAAATGCATTCAGGCTGACATCACCACCCTTTCCCACAGTGGTCATTCACTTAGGAGGTTCCAGTGTCCATTCACTGTCTTAAAGCTAGCTTTCTAGAGCCCTGGGAGACCATCTTTCCCAGCCTGAATGCCTTTTTTGTTGTGAAACAGTGAACTGTTTCTGAAACCCTGCATAAAGGGCTGAGTAATTCACTGCAGTTGCCAGGAAGTCTGAGCCACTTGTGAGCTAACAATAGTTAACTTTATCTGCCGGCCCGAGCCCCCCCTCCAGCTGTAGGTCCCGAATTCTAATAAGGGCTTTACTCATGCCTCTGAGGTTATGGTAATATTTTATACATCTTTTTTCATTAAGACACAGTCATAGCTACTGTTGAGGCACCGGAGGCAAGTGTTGTCGACTGACGAGGTGGGGGGAGGAAGAGGGGGGGAGAAAGAAAATAGCTTTTTATATCAGGCAGGGATTTTGGCCATTTTAAACTAGAAATATAAACTTGGTTTGGGGGAAACCGGGGAACGTACTTTTTAAAAAATTACATTAGAAACCCCAGAGTGAAGCAAGACCTTGTAACTGCTTTCTATCTGTGAAACGGCCTCAGCTGTTCCTGTTTTGGGGTGGTTGTTTTTATTTTTTGCTCTCCTTCTTCTCTGTCCCTACACTGCAGGCATGATGGTGATGAGGAAGCGAGTGAACCATGAGGGAAGTAGAAGAATTTGTTTGCGTTTCCCTTTTAATACGGATTTGGATGTTGATGCTTAGAAAAATTCTGCACAGTGGCAGCACAGCTGTGTTAAAGTTGTGACACAAAACAGCGATTCATACAGTGGTCCTGCAACGCTGACGACCACAGCGTGCCTTTGAAAGGTGTGGATCATCAATTTTCTTCTTTACATTCTGAACTAGTTGCTTTCTTAAGAACTAATGAAATCAAGTTCAGTGCAAGAAAAGTTCTAAATTATCCCTTTGGCCTCCAGTGTTTTGAAAAAGAAAAAAAATATGGCTTATTCCTCACTTTTAAGTAAATGATCTATTGGAATGGAATTTATTTCAAAGCATCACTGTGAACATTCTTGTTCAAGGTAAAAGATGGCACAGCTTGAACAACTCTTCCGTGTCTTTGGTGTATGTGTCCTGCTCACTGTGCCTTGAGAAATAGCATTAGAAATGCCTGGATGAAAATAAAAGCACATCTTTCAAAGTTCCACTCAATACTTTATTAATGTTTATAAAAAGTGATTGAAAGATGTGCATGGGTTTTGTAAAACTAAACCAGAGAGATGCACTTGATGTATTCCCCTAGCACAGCAATAGTGTTTTCTTGATCTGTACTCGTGACACCAACTGATGCCAGTGGGAGCTGCGTATGTTGTGGATGAGGTCACTACAGGGTCACTGCATAGTAAATAAGTTGCTTGGCTTTTTGGGTAAGTTCAAATATTGAATCGCTTTCATATCTTCTCTCCAAGTGACCTTTACCAGGGGGGAATACCATGCTCTGATGGAGTGACAGATTTGAACTGGCCCTTTTCCTGTCTAACAGCAATGACTTCTGAACTTCGCTGTGGGTTTGCCTTGACAAGAATGAAAAGCTGCTTGCAGAGGGTGGAGGCTCACAGGCTGTGTCGTGTGCACACACACATGGGCACGCATGCATCCCTCCCTCCCCAAATACTCTCTTTTACTCCAATCCACATTGATCTCCGAGAGCAGTCAGACATCAGAATGGCAGAGCCCACAGGTAGCAGGCAGACAGGGGAGAGCGGGGATGCAGGAAAACCATTTTACAGAAGATGTTTATTAATCATGAACTAACTATAAAGTCATCAAAGCTACCCTGGTGTCCCTGACTGAAAGCTCTGACCTGCTGGCAGTGTGACTTTCTGCTCCTGCTCTTGAGATGAAACACATGAGCTGAAGCTGACTGTGTTGTATTTTGACAACCCATTTAAATAAAATGAATTTATTTGCTAATCCTTTGAGGGGAGGGAGTATAAATTAGAGGGACTAAAAGCATACGATGGAGGGAAAAGGAATCCAGCTTTCTAATTTACAGTGACCTTCAGGATTTACCATAAACTTTTACCAGCCCCAAATGAACATTTAATCTCATTCTGGAGATAGGTTTTGATGCATGTAAAAAATCTGACCACTTTTTTACATATCCAAATGCAGACCAAGCTCTTTTGAAAGCCATGACCTGTGATACGGAGTTAAAATTTGTCCCTGGATATATTAGTTTGCTGCATGTGCCTGTATGATGTAATTCTTCTCTAATCACCTCCATAAATACTCCATAAATACTCCAAGCAACTGTATACCTCACTAGATGCAATATGGTTTCATTCTCTCATTCCATTGGGCTATCTACCCACCAAAATGTGCAATACTGAGGTATCACCATCAAATTTGGGCTATCCTATTGGGATATCCTATCAAATTGATAGGATGCCAGGGGAAAAAACAAAACAAAACAGAACAAAACAAACCAACCCCCACAAAACCAAACCAGAAGGGTACAGTAGCACTCCTATATTTCAAATTGATAGGCATGCTTTCTTCTGGAAAAAGAGAGTAATTGAGATTTTTTTTCTTTTTTAGATAACCAGGTCAAACGTTTTATGCCCTCTGTTGTGAAACCTCAAAACCTCAACTGTGGAGTTACCTGGGATGGAGTCTCTCCATGGCTTTTACATTTTACTCTTGCTTTCAAGTTCCATAAAGCAGTCTCTTTGATCTCCGTGCCCTACTCAGCCCCTTTTGGCTCCTAATGCTTTGTCCTTTGCTTTTAGTCACTTCTTTTTTTTTTTTTTTTTTTTTTTCCTGTTTCTAAGCCTGGTTTCCCTTTCATTCTGTTCTGGCAGACCTGTCTCTCACTCCCTGAGTTTTCATTATTTAGTGGGATTCTTTTTGCTCTTCTGCCACCTGGGCTGTGTCTTGCTTGTTCTTGTTCACTTCCGCTTCAAAGGCTTCTTGTTTCCCAGCCTTTCCCGTTGGACTTTTTATTAGAAAGTTCTGGCTCAGAAAGCCTCAGCATCCTGTCAAGGACCACGTTACCTCCTGGTAAGTGTGTCCTACAGCCCTAGAGCCGCTTGGAGTTACCTTGGGATCCAAAACTCTGTGAAGAACAAATAGCTAACAGCACACAGCTTGCTCAGACAGTGCTCTGTTCTTCTCCTGACAGCCTCTGTCCTGGAAGCAGCGAGGTGAGAGATGCTCCATATTTATAGATCAAGTTTGACTTGCCATGAAGCTCCTACATGAGAAGATCTGACAGCCTTCCACCCATTTGCATCTTGGGGATAGCATGTAACCCCAGAAGATAAGCAGTAAGATCAGACCTTAGCTTTGCTGGCCTAGTTCTTCCACTGGACTGTGATGGCTACCCAAGCTTTTCTGTGTCTGGCTTAAGAGAGATCTCTGCTGAATCAGAAATGGCAGGGGACCCTTGGCAATTGTATCTGAAACTGAGGGCAACAGCATTCCTCTTCACTCTCTTCCTCACTCTCTTCTTCTTCCTAGGGCTGAGGAAAGGCAAGTGTTGTGAAATCTGTAAGGAGTTGTATATGTGAATAAAGGGATGTTTCATCCCTATGCCAGTTCTCAGCTAGGATCCCTATTATAAGATAAAGTTGAGGCAGGAGAAAAGGCCTTTCCTCTTTTTACATCTGTATAGAATAAATATTCTAAAATAAAACTGCAGTAGAGACGGTATACCCGATGCAAGTCTCTGTTATACCCAGCATTAGCATACCAAAGTCACTGGCATGAACCCAGCCCCAGCGTTTGGAGTTTGCCTGTTCATTAGCTGGATTGCTCTGTTTTGAAGGTGCACTGGTTTAGCGCTGACGTAACACCTTCACAGTCGAACTCTGTGAGCCCGCTTTGAAAGACTGCAAGCGTTTCTTTCAGGTGGCCAGGCAAGCAAAGCGAAATGAAAGCTGCTGGTGGGTGAAAGGAATAAAAAAACAGGGTAAGAGAGTGTGATATTTCTCAGAGCCACACTGGGAATGCTGCAGGAATCCTAAGGAACGCATCCAAGCTGAAAGGAGAGAGGAACAATTTTGGTTGGAGTTGGGGCAAACGATTGCTGTGCAAGCACCAAGAGCAGGCCGACCTTTTTTCCCAATGGCTCAGGTTTGGCCACAGGGTAACAGGAGGCAACTCTTTTTTCTGTTTTTTAATGCTTGCCTGTCTGTGTAACACAACCAGAAAACTTCATTTCTGCACTGGGAAATGCCACTTAAGAATAGATCCATTGATCCTTCATTCAGAAACCTGATGTTTGCCCAGCTATTCTCTCAAGTCATCTTTGCCAGTGAAGTCTAATTTCAGCTGCATGTGTGTCTCTATCTTTTCTGAAGCAGGAAATATTAATCACTAAATCTGATTGGTCTCACTGGTACTTACCCCAGGGCAGCTTTTTTAGCTTATGAAGACTGGTGTCAGTTAACATTGTCATTCACATGGCTTGATGAGTAAGAGCCGAAGCTGAGCTATTTCCATTTTAACTAGACAATAAAGCAGAGAAGCTGATAAACGCTGAGGTAGGGTAGATTTCAGCAGGGAGGTTTTATGAAATGAAGTTTTCTCATTGGCCTCATACCCATCCTATTACTGGAAATGGAGCTGCCTATGCTCATCCTTTTAATGTTTTTATTAAGAGATCTCATCAAAAGACAGGAGAAGACTGTGCAGCCAACTGAGAAAATTAAGGGGGAAAAGGCTTATTGTTATATAAATGTCCCTTCTTCTCACTTTTGCAGAGCTGTTCTTGATCCTTTCAAAGCAGGCTCCCTTCGAGAAAAGAAGATGCTGTTAGCTTGAATCGTACAAAGAGGAAATTACAACAGTTAGTCTTTTAAGTTAATATTTTAGTCCATTAATGCCATTATTATTTATCTAGCACAAACCAAATGCTAGGGGCTTTTCAGATAGTAAATTCGTGTCCCAGTGTATGGTGTATGTGTGATACATGCAAGAGGATGTGTAATAAGGTGCCGGCCTGCACCTGAGGAGATGGGCACTGGGATCCCAGCCCTGTGGCACAGGGGTGCCAAGACTAAACATGCTTTTCAAAGATGCTCAGCTCTCAGCTTTGAGGTATGAGGCCTGATCTCTCAGCGCATTTATTTTTCTGCTGGTAAAGGAGAAACCACTGCTCTTTGTCACCGTGTCTTTAGATTTCAGGTGTCAGGAAATGCAACTTGCCATGTAGATAAGGACTACTTAGCATACTGGGACGTGTTCTCATTAGAGGCCTCCGTGCACTGCTATAGCGCGATACCTCAATAAATGCATTTCTTCCTCTGCCAGAACACTTTTTGATTTTCTGTAGTCAGTTCCACAAACAAGCAGTGAAATTTCACCTGTATTTTTAAGAAGTTTACTCCATACCTCCTCTTAAAGTTCCTTTTTTTCCTTTGAAGGATGAATATTTTAAATTAAACAGAAAAGCTAAGGGGCAAGCTGAAGGACAGAGGCAAGGCTTACAATGCTTAGGTTGAAGTTTATGGTAATCTCCTCCATTTTTTTCCCCTCCTGTGCTTCCTTGGAGAAAAGTTTGAATGGAAAGTCAGACAGTTGTTTCTTGATTTCTCTGGATACCACTGTAGAGGATTCACAACACTTAATTGCCTAAGCAATTGCCTAAGCAGGTAATCTTTTTGGTCTCAATAGATAGGATTTTCTAAGCTGATGCACTCACCTGTCCTCAAATAAAGTCTCTGAAAACTGGAGATAAGAGGTTGACCTGGTCCAGAGGGTCTCCTCATTTGGGGTGGAAGGGCTGAGGTTAAGCAAGTCCACAGGGTCACTGCCACACATCCACGCTTCAGAGGGATGCCTCTGGTGATAAACAGAAGCAGCAGGTTAAAGACAGGGCAGAAAGGGAGAAGTAGCTGTGTTTCTTCTGATCCTTCCCACTTGTCCCAGGCCTTGTGCACGCCAAAACAGAGATCATAGAATCATAGAATCATAGAATTGTAGGGGTTGGAAGGGACCTCGCGAGATCATCGGGTCCAACCCCCCTGCCAAAGCAGGCTCCCTAGGACATATCACTCAGATAGGCATCCAGGCGGGTCTTGAATATCTCCAGTGAAGGAGACTCCACCACCTCCCTGGGCAGCCTATTCCAGTGCTCTGTCACCCTCACTGTGTAGAAGTTTTTCCGCATGTTGGTGCGGAACATCCTGTGTTCGTTGACAGATGACACAGACATAGCAGAAGGGGACTCCTCTTTGCTTTCTCAAGAGTATCTCCTCTTTGCTTTCTCAGGAGTATCAAGGCTGGTCCTGATGCACTGGAAAGAGCCTTTCCATGCACCCTGGGTCATCCTGTTGCTTTACAGACAGGAAAATGCTCAACAGGGATGTGTCTGAGTTCAGGTTTCACACAGCCCTTCCTGAAGCTGAACGCCTGCATGACATTGTGCTATAAACTATGACATTAAAGACCCTGAGACCGAAGGTCCTCTGTAGGGAGGACCATGGGCAGTCATGTCTCACCCCTATGCCACCCCCCTGGGATTATTTGCTCACATACCAGGGATTATGGGCTGGGGGGTCAGTGGCCCCACACACACCACCTCTATGTGGATTTAGGAGATATAGAAACATATAACCTGTGCCAGACCTGAACATCTCAGAAGCCTTTGGGTGTATAGTGCAATTCAGAGTTTGGTTTAGCTCAAACAAAGAAAAGGTCCAACAAAGACATTTGGTTTAGGATCACTGCTAATAGCTGAACCACATGATAGTTTAGGTCCAAGTACATCTCTGCTATATCTCTGTCTGCAAACTTAATCCTCCTTTATACATAGGTTGATGCCTGTGCGCGCATGGGCAAATGCAGAGAGGTCTCTGGGGAAGGCAGGCAGTCAAGTGGGGAATCCTGCAAGTTGGGAGCCCACATGGAGCCCAGCTGATGAATACATAAAGGAGTGCTGGCTTCCAACGGTGCCAATTTCTTAACCTTTGGGATCATTAACAACTTCTCCCTTCCATTGGAAAAAATACCCCATCAGTTCCTGCAGACACAAGCAAAGCATTTAGCACCACAAATAAACTCATAATTTGACAGGCAAAATGCCAGGAAAAGTGAAAGCAAATTTCTCCCTCCAAGGCCTTGAATATCTTAGTGATCCTTTACTTGTTTTTCAAATGCTATTTCCTTTTTGTTTAATCACAGGTTTGGGTCAAGAAACTCTTCAAAATATCATGCCCTGTCCATGTGCATTTTCTTAACCTTAAGGATGTTCACAGTTTCCTGCTTTGCCAGCCAAAACAAATGCAACACAGAAATGCCTACGCACGTCCAGTGCAGTCTCCGAGTAGCTCTCATCTTTAATTTACCATCCGTCAATGTATTTTTTTTTCCTTATGTGCAAAGCCAGCATCCACAGAGTTGGCATAACAAGTATTTGAGAAGCTGTATTTGCTGTGAAACTCATCAAAAGGAATTAGCTACAGTATGTGCACAATAACTTTAGATGTCAGGGCTACAAAAATAGCTGAGGCTGATAAAGGCCATAGGAAGACAGAATATTCAAGCCCTTTGAAAATGAAATAATGCTGTGCCTTCCCCAAGAGACTTCCAGATGACAAGCCAAATGGGTTTTCACAAGGGCTGGGGAAGTTGGTGGCACCTCGGGGCAGGGTCTGCCTGCCCCGAGCTCTTTGTTGGAGAGGAGCCCCTGGGTGCTCTCTCGGGTCTGATCTCAGAGGATGGGACTGTTCTCTTTCTCTTACCAGCTCTCTGAAGGACCAGGCTTCCCTGTCCCAGCTGGCTATCCAGTCCTGTAGAAGCATGATGTTTTGGCACAGTGGGTATCCCAGCATTCTCCTCATCTAGGGAGGTGATTCAATAGCAAAGCATGGGGCTTCACTGCCTTTCTGTGGGACTGTTTCCACATCAGAGCGAGGTGATAGTTGCAGCATTTGCATCAAGTCGCAGTAAATGAAATTCTGGCTGAGTACAGGGCAAAAAAGATCACTGTGAGAGTGGTTCAGCACTGAAGTAAGTTCCCAGCAAAGCTGTGGACTCTCCATTCTTGGAGACAGACAAAACTCAACTGGACAGACCTGAACAACCTGCTCTAAGTCTAAAGTTAGCCATGCTTTGAGGGGAGGGTTGGACTGGACGCCTCCAAGGGCCTGTCCAGCCTAAACTGTATCACGATTTTATGGCAGGGAAGGACAAGATGAGCCTTCCCTTCCCTTCCCTTCCCTTCCCTTCCTTATATACACCTTTTGGATTGGCACTTGGCTGCTTTTCTGCTAGGAAGACAAGCTTTGAAGGTAACCCATCACTCCACATGCACACCTGATTTTGAGGAGAAGCTCACATCCTGGTGGCAATTTAATGCAAATTTTTCAAAATGAAATGACTTGTTGAAGATCATGCAGTTCATTGGCAGCAGAGCATAACTATGTCCTGGGAGGCTGAGC
>KL262395.1:0-30547 GCA_000699545.1 Podiceps cristatus | reverse complement strand
AATACTTGTATGCTTACTTGAATTTCCTATCATTAAATCAACATTTCTCTAATATAATAGCAGTCTTAAAATATCCTTGTAGTATAATATACTACTGTTACTTGATTTGTGAGGGCATGAAGTAATGAAGCATTTCTCAGATATCCAGCTGACTGCAAGCAATCTCTATTCAAATTAGTTCTTGGCTGCCAGAACACTAATTGTCTGTCCTCTTTAAAATTTGCCTAAAATCTGAGATGTCATAAATGAACACAAGGAACTGGCCTCATTTTTTGAATACAGAATAAAAACCTGAATGGGCTACTTGAAGCAAAAAACAAGAAGGGAGTAATGGATATCAGGAAACAATTTTTTACTGAAAGGGTTGTCAAGCACTGGAACAGGCTGGGCCGGGAGGTGGGGGGGGAACCATATTTAAAAGATGAGTAGATGTGGCACTTAGGGACATGGTTTAGTGGTGGATATAGCAGTGTTAGGTTTATGGTTGGACTTGATGATCTTAAAGGTATTTTCCAACTTAAACGATTCTATGGTTCTATGATATTTGCATCAAATTTAAATTCTGCTATTTTCATACAAGTAAAAATTTTAAAACACCTCTTTGCAGCTTTTATTTCTTTCAACTAATATATGTAATACTTAGATGCCTTTGATTCTATAATGCTGGAAGTTCCACAAAATGAATAATTTTATTTAAACTTGTCCTAACAAAAGCATGCATCCAACCAAGAATTTAAAATACTGAATAGCTTCCATTAGTCACCATTTGTTTTTAATATACATGTTATCCAGGAACACTGGCTCATTCTGGACCTATTAGAGTTTATTTTTTCAAATTTCTGCATGAAAAGAACTATGTTTGTCTTTGAATTCCTAGGTAATATTTAAAAGAAATCTAACAGAGATCAGCCTCAAGCACAGCTTCACAACAGCACTTAGCAAATACTTAGTTTCAAGCAAATGTTTGTTACTCTGCAGTAAATGGGACTCACCACATTCTTAAATTAGCAGTCATTTAAATTCTTGCCTGAGCTAGAATCAATGGTAAAAAACAGTGTAACAGGTATAATGAAAAATAGACAATAAAGAAAAACTGACAGCAAACCATGGATCATGCGGCATGGGTATTGCATGTTTTTTCTTTTTCAGAAGGCATCATTGTCTTTTCATATACATACTTTAAATAAAACAAGTGGTAATAAAAACTAAAAATAGATGGAAGAGAAAAATCTTAGAGCTGAAAAAGGAGACAAACTATCAAAGAAAGATATTCTGTGTGAAGCGTTCTCTGTGCGTAGGTTCCCAAGATGCTTGAAACACATTATATTAAGATTAAAACCATTTTTATGTCCTAGCCGTGACGGTCAATCCCTGCCATGATATAATTTAGGGATGTAATATCTCTACGTAATAGACTTCAGCACTTGCTCCTGGGTGTGCTATCTTCTCCTGGTGTAACATAAAGGTCTGATATGTTTTCAATGCTGTCATTAAATCCGTTCTGAGTTGCAAGAGGAAAGAGGACACGTAGACAAGACCAGGGTGTTCCTTGCTGGCTGAAAGAAGTGTATCTGTTTTCTGTCAGCTTTTGCAAGTGAGGTCCCCATAACACAAGTTCACCTGATGTGATGCTGCAGTGTTATATCCAAGAGAGTACTCAGGCCTGGACATGACGGCTCAGCTGATTCCTCTTTCACCCTGCTCTCCCCATTCTCCTGTAATCCTTTCTCCATCTATGATTCTGATATTCCTGCAACTAGATCACATTTTATTTGGGGTTCTCATTCAGCTCCTCATGGAGGACTAAACATTGGAGGACAAATTTATAAGAATGTAAATCAAACATACCAGCAACACTGAAGAACATAATGATATTTAAAGCTTAAGTTTTTTGATTTAAGGAAAATTTAAGAAACTGAAGAAGATAAGGTAAATTGCACAAATTAACAAGAATTCTGTGGTTCAGTTGCAAATATATTCAGAGGGGTTGCTTCTGAGCTTTTATTAAGAACATAAAATGAACAAGTTCCTACCTTTAAAGACAGAATTATAAAACTATGTTCCTGAATACCCATCTGTGTTATGGTTCCTAAGAATGTAACACTTCACAGTAAAATAGCAGAGTGCTTCTGGACTCTTTTGCCTTTTTCAGTATTTTGCATAGAGGTGCTACCCACAGATGAAGAGGCTAGCCCAGGGTTAAAGAGCCTCCATATCAGAAGTGAAGTAATTTATGTTCCTTCACAAAAAACATGCATAATGATACATGAGTTTTCCTATGCTGGCTCAATTATGATTCCTTTCCAGATTCACTACCTACTTTTATAAACTGTCAGAAAATTAATCATTTCCCACCCATGTGCAATATTCTTTATTTCCCACCAGCCCACCTTGTACCTTTGGGTTTGTATTCTCTGCTTGCTTCTTTCATTGCTCTCTCTTTTGTTTTCCCTTTCTTTTTTTAACTTTTCAAAGACCTCCCTCCCATTGTCCCTTACTCATACCCTGCTCTGCTGAAAAATACCTGCAGCAGCAAACTTTTTTTGAAGTGAGTGATAAGAGATGCTGCTGATTCCGTGCGGCAAGGACATGTGATACAATGAGAGCAGTGGGTGGTTTTACAGCCTGTGTCAAAATATGGGCTGGCCTTAATTTTCTCGTAAATTTGCTCAAATGACTGGGTTTGATTCTTTGTATGAGGAGAAGCCAAGTTCAGCAAAAAGTTTTTGCTGGTTTTGGAGAATTTTTACCTATCCACAATTCTGCATTTTTTGCATACAATTCTTATGAAATATAAGATTCTCTGTCATGAAGTCAAAGGTAGCTATATATTATGAGGACTAGCTTCTCGAAAATTCACATATTTGAAGGGCTCCTGAGCATACATAGATTTGTTATTGTTTTCTGGAAGAATCCAATAATAAACTAGCTTCAATCGTGCTGAATAGGGAATGCCCACTTTGAAAGAAAAAATCCGATGCCCTAAATGAAGAACTACTCTGAATCATAAAAAGTTGTTTGTTTGTTTTTGTGAATTTGAATACGTTAATTGAAATGACACTGTGGCAGAAACTGTGAACACGCCAATGTTCCTCCACACAGTAGATTCACATACAACACAGGTCTTTTGGGCAATGTACTGTCTCACTGCTATGCCCGTAGCTGTCATTGCAAACTACATTTGGACTCTCATGGCCCTCAGCAGCCATCTTCCTTTTTTTCTGAAATGGTTCAAGGGAAGAGCAATGAAAGACAATAGAAAGATCTTTCTCTTATCTTCCAACCCCTGTATCTATGTGCTGAGAAACTCAAAAGGATAACAGGAAACAAAACCATCACGTTTCTAGACTTAGAATTCAACTTTACTGATTACTTACACAGAAAAGAGGACCTATTTTTTATCTGAGTTAGAGATTTCTTGAGGTGTTTTTAATAGTCCTACAAGAGACACATCTATCAGGAGAAAATCCTCTAGGCCCTGAATATATACAAAAGATTTTTAGGTGTAAAAGTCTTAACGTAAATACCAAGTTCTGACATAATCCCTTCTTCAACTATGCTAAAACTGAGAAAAGCCACGAAGAAATATATCACAAAGTAACAAGTCATCACAGATGAGTCACTGGGTGCAACTGTGATTGTGACCCTTCCTACTCCATGGGAAATGCAAAATTGTTCACATGACACAAATTTGTAATGAGAGAGCATTGCGTTCTTTTCACCATGGTTTATTTGGGTAGGATGCAGTTTAAGTGAACATTATATAAGGTCACATATTTAATCATAGAATCATATAATTGTTTAGGTTGGAAGAAACCTTTAAGATCATCAAGTCCAACCATAAACCTAACACTGCCAAGTCCACCACTAATACATGTCCCTAAGCGCCCCATCTACATGTATTTTAAATACCTCCAGGAATGGTGACTCCACCACCTTCCTGGGCAGCCTGTTCCAGTGCCTGACAACCTTTTCAGTAAAGAAATGTTTTCTAATATCCAATCCTGCCTGTTACTTGGGAGAAGAGATAATAAAAGTATCCTAACAGCATTCTATTATTCTGAATAGGAAAGTTCTCCTATGTAAACAAAACTCACTCACTGGCTCTGTGCCTTTCTGTTACCTTCTTGGCAACAGCACTTTGAGAAAAAAAGCAGAAAGAAAGAGAAGTCACATGTGAGCTCCATTCTGTCATAATCTGTACTTGTATTTCATAGTCTGAGTGCAAATATTCATATGAGACTTCCTGTTTGACACTACATGACTTTTTCAAAAACATCGGTTTTCACCAGATTGTTAGGTGTTGTTTTTTTTTTTTTTTTTCCTATTGGGGGTGAATATCTGTTCTGTGTGCAATGACTGTTGTTTCCTACATTTTCTAATGCCTGCTATCTAACATTGCTATAATAATCCTACTTTGATCTTGCTGCACTGTAGTAAACTGAAAATCAGAGGCTGAAATCTGGCCCTAAGGAAACATGTCTTTCATTATGAACAGGATCTGCAATCAGATTCTGCTTTGCCAGTCATTTTTTCCTTGGTCAGAAATATGACCAAGAAAAAAACCAACAACAACAAACAAACCACACCTTGTTTTAGCTACTTTCTTAACTCATAGTATTTTAAATATTTTTTTCTCCTTATCACTGATGAGCTATTATCATGTGAAATTCCCAGTATCTAAATATCAATATAAATTTATTATCATGGTTTCATACACCCTCATTAATTTGGCAATTTAATTACTAATAACAGTTCCAATTCTGGTAGGATCCTTGTGACTTCACAGAAGGCAAATGACCATAAGTCATCAAAACATCTTCTTTTCCACAATAATAAGAGGTATGAACAAGATATTTCATTATTTTTAGTACAGAATGCTTGCAATGTGTTCATTGCATGGTATAAGAGGACAGGATTTTTTTTTCTTACTCTCTAGCAATTATCTAGCTTAGAAACTCTCACATCTACTTTTTGTTCTACGTAAAAGCTAACAACTGGGGAGTTTAAACAAGGGGTATGTTTTTAATGATTAGTAATGTCAGGCTGTGGGTGAAAGAGCTACAGTTGACAAGTATCAGTACAGTGCAGATTAAGTGATTATCTCAGATTTATTTTGAGAGTTCGATATCTAAATAAGATAGTAAAAAGAAAAGCCAATTTATTGAAGCAAAGCTTGTGAAAGGGAAGAGGTGGAAGAAGAGAGAAGAAAAGAAGAATCAGCTAATAAAAGACAGTAGAAAACAAAATATTACAGAACATTCATCTTTGTAACATAGGAAGATAAGGAATAAAAGATAAGACAGAAGACAAAGTGAAAAGCATCAGCTAAAGAATGATAATCTGATTTTATTAAGCTGATTTTAATATAGCATATTAAACTGAACTTCACTGGATCTACTCCTGATAGGCACAAATGCAAGACAAAAATTCACGACCTACTAATAAACATATTTACTAATGAAGCATGGCAAGATGAAGACTTGTGTGTGTAGATGAGCATACAGAAAGACTATTCAGAAACTGATCCCTACACAAAGGACAAGTAGACTTTTTAGACCTCCATAATAACAAATATCCAAGTATACTTGGACAGTTTTCAGAGTTTCCACCTGGTATTTCCACAGTCTTCTCACAAATTTTTCAGAGGTCTGTGAGCCAAGGTCCTTTCATCTCTTACACTCAAGCTCTGCAAAAATACGCAATGATCACTTAATTATCTGTGCCTGCAGAAGCAAAACCAGGAAAAACAAGTTTCTATTATTCCATTTTAGAAAGGTAGGACAAAAGTAAAGAGATTAAGTCACACAGGAAGCATGGGGTGGAGCTGACAACTAAAAGCACCCCACTTCAGGTACATACAGGCCAGTAACATCTCTCCCACAACACTGCTGCCCTTCACAATCTGCATATCTACTGAATAAAAACAGCAAATGCCCTCAGCCTGATAAATTTTAAAAATTGAACATCATCAATGAACAGCCTCCAAAACGTCTGATTTCACTGACAACAGGCCCACTGCAAGGCTTTTGTATTCAAAGGTAATTGGATTATTTGTTAATTCCTGGTACTTTGGTTCAGGACTCTGATGTCTAAAGGAGAAAAGGTGATTGTGTTCTTTGTTTTTCTTTCAAAAGTAGTCTATCCTAGTGTTCCTTTAACTTCTGATGTACAGGTACTGCACTCTTTGTAACTACGCTGCCAAAAAGGGATTAGTGTTTATTGTTAGTGAGTTTAAATGCAAAATAAGGTTTTCTACTTATTTTCTCTCATAACAACATCGATGGAAAAAGCTCAGTCATATCACAGAGCTTTCATCTATCTGTTCTCACTTACGTGCATTTGAGAGACTGCCATTTCAAGGAACAACTTCCAGGTCCTTGCACCGAAACACTATCCCTTTATTTAAATTAAAGGATACCAACCTGTCTTCGCCATCAATCAGTTGCTGTTGAAACCTCAATCTTACTAGATATCCTACTGTAGCTTGACCTTTTTCAATAAATCTCTTTTTTTTTTTTTTTTTTTGAAGGTACAAAATCTTAATAAATAACTTACTTGCAACAGTAAACAATCTAGCTTTAACATGGGAACTGTTACCTCTTATAATACAGGTAACAGGAGGAAAACATTTCCTTACAAGTTTTCACGTCTTTATAACAATGCAGCTTGAGCCCCCACATCCCCAGTCTTCCCAGTGTCTACAGTACAACGTTGATACTCTCCCCTAGCTTTTCAAAGTAACAATATACCAGTTACTCTGAATGAAGTTCTGGGGATTCAGAGTATTTCATTCATTTCCCTCTTTTCAAATACATCTTGTTCTAACAATGTACTATGCGAAGTGTGAGAACATCTATTTCCCTCCTGAAGTGTCACAAGTTCTTAAGAAATCAACATTTTCTCCTGTTACTTCTGCCTCTGTCTGGCACTGAGTATACTAGAAGACAGGCAATTAAGTACATTAGAACAGCAAGTGTAAATATTTGGAGGTACTTCCTTTTGACTGCCTTTTTTTTTTTCCACTTTCCTGCACTGATGTCCTTTCCCATTGTTTCTCCTATGCACTATATTACTCATTGAACAATTATTTTTCAAGCGTGTCTTCTGTCAGTCATGAAGAATTAACAATGCTATAACTTTTATTCTTGCATATCCTTACAAACCATCTTAATTCCTTAATTGCCTTTTTTCTAATGTTCTCTTACTAGAATACCTCAGTTGAACCTTCTGAATGCACAGTTTTACAAAAAATCAAGATGGAGTTTAATGAAATCTTGTGTCACAATATTGGATATTTATTTCCCTGTTCTTTAGAGGTTGGAATTTAAATAATGTGAGAACACTTTCTGTTCCAATCATCAGTGATGTCAAGAAGCACAGAAGTCAGACAAAAATCTAACAAAGTTTTGTTAACCTTAACAGCAACCACAGAATCTGATTGCAAAAAAATGCTGATTGTTGTTTCCTGCTGAAATTAATACAATATGAATATACTTAATAACTGACTTTATCAGATGCTTTATATCCCAGTGATAAATTGCTTCATTAGAATGTATCACTTTTCTAGGATTATATTTTAAAAACTAATAGCAATGTTATGCTTAGTCTAGAAAGAATTACATTTGCAGGTAATAAATATCCAGAAATGTTATCTTCTTCCCCCCTTTTACCATTATAAGCATGTGCAGTGCTAGTTTCTTCAGTAAACATAAGTTTAAATTAATGCAGCATGTCATATTGTCAGCTTGGTAATCTTGAAAATATAGAGATGGGTTTGAGAAGAAGTAAACAAAATGCTTTCGTTGGAACAGGGAAGCATCCATAAAAGAAGCCTCCAGGGATCCCCAAGGTTTTATCTTACAGCATTACATTGACAGGTACACGTTTAAAAATCTATTTCCTCCAAAATGAGCTGCACTGTCTAGACAGGTTGTGTTTGTACATGCATATGTGTTGTTTCCAATGAAAACTAAGTATATCATGGCTGGAAACAAGAAACAGAAGTGACTTAAGCCCTGTGATTTTCTGATAGCTTTTCATGCAAGGTTTTCAGTGTAATGACTTCCTCCTTATGCAGTGTACCTTGTACTTCAGCTCATTCTTAGTGAAAGTTCATGGCATGGGATGACTTGGGTTTATTATCTGCAGCTGCGAATTCATACAATGGGGAAGAAGTTACAAAGTTCGCAATGATCCACGAAATCGCTCGAATGACTCCAAGGGAAAAATTCCTGCCATGGACAGGGTCTGCATGGCATACTGCACGTAGGTGAGAGTCCTGTTCAATGCCATGCTGCTTGGGGCTCCCAGCTTCTAAAACAATGTGAGATTACCTGTATAACTACTTTCTTACAGTGTTATCTTTAAAGAATAGCATTGTGGATCATATCCTACAGAGTCTGAGTGCCTTTCTTACTGGGATCATACCAAACCAGCACCTCCTGGTCCAAAACGCCATTGAAACTGGAAGAGGCAAGAAGTGGGTGAAGGATTAAATAATCTCTTACTGGAATAGCCGTTTGAGGATTTCTAAAACTCTCTGTGAATTTGAGCCACGTTGGATGAGTAGTGTCTGCCAAATAGGAACTACAAAACCACCAAACAATAAAAGAAAAACAGATTTCAAAACCCGAAGCAGAGGAATGGGTGAAAATACTCACTATTCATCCTTTCTCTAAAAGTCCAGTGAGAGAGGTAGTACCAGACCTTGATATTCTCCTTTCACCTGGATCAGAGCAACCATGCATGAAGCAAACTGGATGCTTCTATGTATTGTTTCTCTTTGATTTATGCCACTTTGTTGTCTGAAAAGCAAACCTGTTGTCCACTGTGCAATATGCCAATAACCACACACTTAGGAGAGACGACCATTATTTACTTCAGAGTTACACAAGCCTGGGTGCTAGATGGTAATTCCACAAATATAGCACAACTTGGCTAACATAGAGTTGACATTTATACACTTTCATAAACCATTATCCGTATTTTACAGTTATGCACAAATACTTTCCTCTCTCATTGGTCGTTACATTTCTCGTCTCTTACTTAAAGGCACAACGCACATTAATTCACTACACATGCTCTATGGGGAAGGGGCTTCTGTGAGTAGGGGTGACTAGAGCCTAGGGGCATGATTTTTACTATGTTAATGAGCTAAGTTCATAGAAAGTTCAGTTACTCATCACTAGAAATCCAAATCAATCACAGGTTTAACCTTATCAGGCCCTAACAATGGGGTACCATCCTTGGGCCCTGTCTCGATGTTTTATATTTTGTCTCCTCCACTCCAGGGTATTTTGAATTTTGCTCTTCATTAATTCCATGGTATCTGAAGTTCTGTCCTTCACCAGTAAATTGTTTCTTGACAGTTGCATACCTTATTTATGGAAGCTCAGGATATGAAAAGGGTCGTTGAGTCAAAACATCTTATTTACAAAAGCTTAAAAAAATAAGAAAGGAGACATCAAGCCTAAAAACCACATTGCTCATACAACAACATGATTGTCTGCACTAGCAGGACAGCAACCTGATAAACTCAGGACATCTGTTTCAGTAATGGGTCCTTTGATTCCTAGCCATAAATATTGTCTTACAGTTTGGGGTCTGTAGAATATTTCTTTCTTTGTGATTACAAATGCTAAAGTGTCTAAAAATCAACAAAAGAGGGTACATTAGGGGCTGAAGTTGTAACAAACAATTATTGGCAATCTTCATGCTGCCAGGTAGATTTTAAGTTACGTCATGCAATGTAATAATTGAAAATTTTTGATCAAACTTTCGAGATTATGTTATCTGTCATCAACACAGGTATAAGTAAAAAGTAGCTAGTACAGAGAACTCTCATGTGATTTACACAGATCAGAATTTTTAAGAGAGTAGAATTTGGTCCCTAGAGAAAAACTGCTTCAGTCAAGAGTGTTAATGAAATAAGACAGCATATGACTCAAAAGGCAAAAATCAGGAAATCATGGCAGAGTCCTCATGACATCTAAGCTTTGAGGAAGGCTACAGGGAGATATGTGGCATGCTGAGTCAAATCACTGCATGGACTTCTTATTGCAGAGATCTAGATTTCCTCACAAGCAGAAGACATCTTGGTTTAAGCATGTTGATATATGCACACCTACACACATATGAACACATGTGTGCGCCCACACACAGAGAAAAAGGAAAAAGCAAGTTTGGAAAGTTAAGATAAAATTTTAAGAACTTTAAATTTAAGAAGTTAAATCAGAAATTGAATCAGAAAAATAAATATTTTTAGGGAAAGTTTTGGAGAGTACAGTAATTATTCAAAATATTCATCTGCTTGCCATACTAAGTAATACTGAACAACTCATACCCTTTGGGATTAGTGGAGAACATTCTCACATGGGAAAAAATACTTCTTATTCAAAAGCACAATTGCTGAAAATGGCCAGAAATTGAATACAAACAGTATATCAGAGTCAGTGATACTATGTTTTTTTACTGATCACTCCTTCCAAAATATTGTAAGTCTGCAGGACCTGCCTATCCCAGTGTAGCCCATCCTTGTCCATCAAGTGCACTCCCCTTCTACCTCCATGGAAATGCTGAGCTTTGCAGTCCTAAGCACTGAAGAGGAACCGAAGATTAGGTTCAGGGAAAATTTTTGTGGAAATGGGAAATTTTGATGGAATGTTTGTAATTCAGTTTTAATCCTAAGGTAAATTCTTGCAGTATGGTTATTCAGAGTCCCAGGAGAAAATTCCTATAAACCAATATAACGATGATCATTCCTACAGCTAAATTTACAAGGAGCCTTTGATTATGTGTTTTTAGAATTCTGTGCATAGATGGTAGCTAACTCCATTTCTCAGTAATTTTCTTTATTATCTTTCATCAAATGAAAGCCTAGAGAGTTACTGTGTACTAAACCTTATAAAAAAAATATTATTCTGATTTTTTTCAGTCATATAAGAATAACATTGAAATCTCATATAAATTCCTATTCAGTGTGTAGAAATATTAAGATTCCACAGGATTAGAAGCCATTCGTATTATATAAGCATTTCAAAGCTTTGCTAGCACTAGGCAAGCTAGGAGCTCTTTCTCCCCAAAAGTAGAGATTTGAAAAGACATTAACTGGTACAGATGATTTTTCAAGTACTGTTAGCCAGAAGGAAAACTGAAAAACTTTAAAAGAGATTTTAAAAGAAAATAAATATTAATCTGGAAATATCAAACCAATTTAAAATAAACTTTTCAACATTTTATTTCAAAGTTCTATTTTTTCCATTTCATTTTTTTCTTTTGCTAATAGCTTTTCTATACTTAATATGGCAAGTTGAATAAAAATTTCAAGTTGACTGAAAAATTAGCATTGTTATACTTTTCCATTTTGTAAAAAATAATACTAAAAATAATTTGGTTCCATTTGAACTAAATTCCTCCTAGGTTTCCGATTCACCCACCAAATTGAAAGAAAACTATTATTCTTTCAGCTTTACTTTGAACACCAAGAATAAGCTCAATGTTTTTTAAAGTGGTTTAGCATTAAAAGCAGCATAAAAGTGCTGTGAGTTACCTTTTTTAAGGCATAAGTACTGAAGATACTGATGCATATTTATGGCTAATAAAGGAGTAATGATATTGCAGCACCTACATTAGTTCAAATGCTCTCATTATAGTTAACAATGGGAGTTATATACAAGTAAAGACTGAGTAAAAACTACAGGAAGGAGAGTAGAGGAAATGCAGTTCCTTTCAGCGAGCTTTAGAAGGATGCTGCAGTGGAGCTACTATTAGAAACATATTTAGACAGCACTTTGTGTTTGAATGTTGTGCACCGAGTTTATACATTGAGATACAGAACAACTCTAGTTTCTATAACTTCAGCTCTGTTTGAAGAGGCAACTAGGAAATATTAAACTATTTACAAGGCAAAATCGGCTGCAAAACCAAGATTCAGTAGCAGGCATGTGACTTATAAAAGAAATTTACATCAAATAGGACTTCATGGTTAGAAAATTTAGTATAATATCATAAAGTTGGGAAGGGTGGGCAGGTAATGGTGACTGGCAGTATTTCCAGCATAACAAAAAGATCTTTCTCCTGCAAAAACTTGAATCAGCAGCAATCTATCCTATTCTTACTAAAAATGCTAGAGATATTATTTACTGCTATGTTAATCATATATGCAATTTTGTAATTACTAATACAAGTCCAATTACCTACTGTATTCCAGGGTCATATCACCAAGACAGTCAATTTTAAATCCCTGACAAAGAGCTGACAGAAATGAGAGGGAAGAAATAAGATTGCCTTCCGGCACAACTGTATGATACAAGTAATAAATATAATGGCTGTTATTATTACTGTTATTCATTAGAACACATATATGCTTTTAATTTGAGAAGATATGGCTTTATCCAGAACAAAAAATGAGGAATAAATTATCCTGATTTATACTGGAAAAATAGACAGCATTTTTCATTTTATTATTTTTATTTTTCTTTTTAGGAACGAGATATAAGAAATGTAAAAACCCAATTAGAAAGGCAGAATAATTAGAAAGTGAAGCTTCCTTCAGATTCACGACATTAATCTTTGAATATTCATCAGAGACTTATTCACAGTTTAATTCACAGATGGTGAAGTTAACATATACAGCGTGCAGAGTGAAGTCGCAGTCTAGCAAACAATACAGCTACGTATTTAAATGAAATACTAGTTATTTTTTAGATTCTATATGCATGAGCAGCTCTCCCACAAATTCTCCAAAATACAGCTATGCTTTTATTTATTACCAGCCCCTGGTGCTTCTAAGTATTACCCTTCTTCTCTCTTCTGTGAAGCTCTTTATAGGGGTTACATCTTCTGAAAATCTTACAGAAGTAACTCTATATCAGCCCAATGTAGCAAGCAGGAAAAAAAAAAATGGATCCTGTAATCACCGAAACTGCACAAGCAAAAGTTCATGGAGCTCCCTTGAAGCATAATGGTCCACATCTGTGATTTTTGGTTTATGACTGAGGCTCAAGAAAGAATCCACATTTTGAGTTATGTGTATAATCTTGATGGAAGAGTCTCATAATTGAAATGTCATTAAGAGAAAAGTAATTATACAGAAGAAAGAAGAAGAAAAGGAAAAGGTGGATGGGTAGTGCAGTATGTCAAAATATCTGGAAAAACAGAGTCAAAAAGATGTAATTTTATAGTGTTGAGCGCCAGTTCTCTGGTAATAAAGAGAAGATAACTATTATGAAACATAATACCAACCTCCAAAATAGGAAGTTAGCTGAGAAAATGTTTAGATGTTACAGTGCTTTAAATCAATTTATATAGCTTCAATTTACTTGTGTTTTAAAAAATACAACCCCTTCAAACAGCTTTTTGATGCTGTTAATTCATTTATAAGATCATCTTTTCTGAATCTATTTTCAATATTTAATCACTAATTCACTAATCCTAACCTCCCCATCCTCAGTATACAACCCAATAACAGACAAAGATCACAGTGAAACAATTTATTTTCTACCAGCATCAACACAGAGGTTGAGTAAATTGGTGTGTGCTTGTTCTGTGATACTGCCTTCACTGTCAAGCAAAGCCAACCATCTAATAAATACTGTGAAATGAATCTAATTTCAGATAGTTTATAATGCTGCATATTACAAAGAAAACAGCTCAGGTTTCTTTTCACTAAGATAGGTAAAAATATTCTAAGTGTAAGAGACACATGTAGTCATAGTTCCTAAATTTTAATTTAGATCCCTAAACCTGAAAATAATTCCTTTTGGAAGTCAAAGTTAAGCCCAGGTTTAATGGATACTATAATCAGTGTATAGCAATTAAGAGGAATATAAATATTAGACATGAATTCCAATATGGAGGAGGGCTTGTGAAACAGAAGCTTATTCTATACTTGATCTTAGTCTGGTTTACTTAAAGAAACCAAGTCCAGAATTCAGTTTTGCCATACCAGGATGTAGCACCATATAACAAAAAGAGCAAACGGAAGTACTATCCTATTCTTATAATGGAAGAACACAGTAATATGAGAGAAACCCATGAACAGACATCTGAGAAAGAAAAACACAGATAAATTACCTGGCAGAAGTAGAAATCTTAAACTTAATTGGATTATTCCCAAGATTTTATTTATTTATATATTTATTTATCTTGATGAAGAATATCCCTTAAAAAGAGTACTGGTATGTTGTAGCATAGGAACAGACATCCTGGAATAATCCTATTGGGATTAAGAAAAGTTATTGCAATTTATTGGACCAGAAAGCATAACATACCTTCTTTTCTTTTGCCCTCCCCACAACAAACAACACATATTGTTTAAAATCACTTTTTCCCTTATTGGACCATAATTATTTTTTTGTTTGCTAGGTTTTGAATCTGAAACTTAACTTAGAAAATTTGCCACAGGATTGTTATTTCACAGCACCAGAATTTCAATTCCAGAATCAGCAAATCTATCAGAAATTTTCTGCTAAGGAATCTGATCTAGTAACTGAGCCCTACCAGTACCTAAAAGGACTGAGTACTCTGTACTATATTCCTGGGCATTACTATAAGTATCCAAACCAACAAATTGACCTTCAGGCAAAATTATATCCTATCATTTTATAGAGAGTGAGGCAATGACAGTAAATAAAACTAAGGAGAAGGACAAGTCTTGCCAGATACATTCAATTCTACATATCATTGAGGAAAGTAGGAATTACAAACAGAAGTTTAGCAGGAGCTTCCCATTTGAACTAGAACAGTAAAGACACAGTCTACTTCCTCCTGTTCTTGGCTGACATAATTTCTAACCCTTCCTAAGAAAACTCTGGAGCACAGAAAAGTCACATATGTATGAGATTGTTCTGTCAGTATATATGGCTGAGTTAAAAATAAAGAAACTACTTGGTACTGCATCATTTTATTCCAAAACCTAATTTTAAAATAATAGAAAGTTCCTATTTGGATCCACTGTTCAATTTTAATATTTGGAAGTTAATATTTTCTGTCTTCAATTCATTCAATTTTTAAATTTTCATTGTGTTATAACATAAGGCAATCATAAAGAAATTAACTCCAATGTTGAAAGCACACAGAACATTTTTAAAAGGAGAATATTCCTTTGTGATGAACTTAAAACATTCTGTTTTCACTCTCATCTGGAACTAAGAGAAATTTTGAAATCTATTGTGAAAAAAAGACTCTTTGTTCTCTGCAAAGTGCTTATTACCACACAGTCAATAGGACACGGTGTAATTTTCAGTCTTGCAGGTTTAGACATTTGACTAGTTTTCTTTTTGTTTTAAATATTTCCTGCTAGCTCCCGTGAATCACCAATGGGAGTTAATTGTATAACCACTATCAGAGACTTTGCAAATGTTTCCTCATGTGCGTAAGTGGGAAATAACAGGAGGAAAAGATGGAACATGACAACAAATTAAAATGCAGTGGCATTAACACCATCTTTGCATTTTAAGTCATTCCTTGGTCAACCATGTTCTCTAGGAACTTACCTCAGCAACACAGCTCATGTCAACAAAGAAATAGCTTCAGTGAAAGCTCTGGCAAGCAGCTACAGCACAGGAAAGTAGCAGGAGGTAATTTTCCTTCAAAAGTGAAGTAAACCCAGCTGCCTGAGATTCCTCCTGAGGTACGGCACCTGCCTCTGCCTCACCAAGGCAAGGTGAGAGTTCGCTCCCTAGCTAGTCAGTCAGGATACATAGTATCTACTCCTCCAAGTAACAGATAAATATATGTGCATCCTGTTTAGCAGCTGTAATTGAGTAGAGCATTAACTTTCACTACACATGATGATGATTTATTCCCCTCAGCCCCTTTAGGGCTTCTTTATGTAACTTACCACCAAACTTGCTTCATTTTGAAGAGACCCCTATTTCACTCCGGGCATCTACAGCCACTGCCTTTTCAGGGTCACTTGGTATCCACTGAATGCTGGTTTGGGAAGGCTGACAAATTTTCTTTTCACGTTGGCTTGTGAGGGCTATTTTTGCTAAATCCTTTTCTCCAACACTGTAACTCCACTTACGGGTTACCCCCGGTCCACCACCTCCCACTCTTCCCCCCAGTACTCCTCTACCACTGAGAATAACTTAATACAAACTTGACTAATTCAGGTTTGTCTGTCCCTTCTCATTACAATTTGAGCTGGCAAAATATATATGCATACCTCTAAGCTGTCTGATGAGGTTCTCCACTAAGACAATGAAAAAAAAAAAAAAAAAAAAGAAAACAGAACCCTTCGGACATATTAATCTCATAATAAAGTAGACAGATAAAATAGGTCAGATGAATCTGGCACTAAGTTGCCTATTTTTCTGCAGTGATTTAAAAATATTTTCAGATAACCTTTGGGAACCTAAAGTTAGAAAAGAAGAATTCCACCCTTCTGTCTCCATCAGTTTTTATTATGAGCTGTGTCCCATTAACTCCTACAGTGTGTTAGACGTACCCATATCACCCCAAAAGATTACAGTGTAGCATGGCTTGTAATTAAATCAGTTATGCTGCTATGCATAAAGACATACATATTCCCACATGAAACTACCATGCTCCTCTAAGTCAGTGGGTCTGAATGCCAGAAAGAATAAAGCATCTAATGTCCAATTTACTTAAGTGGGTGTTATGCAATCCTCCCACACAGGGCACCATTAAGCAGAGTTTTTTTCTTTTACTTCTGAAAAAGGCTTAAATTGTAGGTTGTTAAAAAAAATGGTAGTTCAGATCAATTCATTTTAAAATCTGATTTTATGATTCACTTTTTTTCCCTCTGTTATAGCCAGCGCTTGAAAAAGTAGCTGATGCACCCATTAAAAATACAAGCACAATGTTCATGCTATCAATATTTTTTTCCTGAAATCTCTCTCTGAATGAGAATCGGGGTTCACTGCGAATCTACTTGGAGGTTAGAAGCCTAACTAGTTGGCAACAGGGCTTTTGAGGCACACTGGTGTGACAGCTCAGTGTCAGGTCTCACGCATAACAAAGTGCTAGCTGTGTTACAGCAGGGCTTGGAGGGAGAGGAGACAAAAGAAAACAAATCAGAACCTGTCCACAGAGGAGGATATGGAAAGAATTAGTACAACTATGTGTGTGAATGGGAGGGAATTAGGGAAAGCAGAAACCAAGCCCACGCCTGTTCAAAGCTGAGTGTAGTTGCTGTCGCAAAGGAAGACCTAGAAATAATGGCATGGACCTACTCTGAAATAGAGGAATCTGGTGTGAATTGAACGGGAAGTGAAGTCCACACAAGACTAGAGAGTGTAAGAGAGTACTGTCATGCCAGGACAGTAGAGAAACAACATTAACAACGATGTTGTCCTTTTTAAACCATAATTTAACATGACATTTATTTTGTAGCTTTTTTATTGGGTTAGAACTTCAGGCTTCAGAGTGGATACCTCAATTCACACCGATCCCGATTTTACTTTCATTTGTTACCCGCTTCATTTTACCACTAGACTGCATAAGGAGTTATAACCTAATAGACCTAGGTCCACGACATCTAAATTCACTTCTGGTAAGCTAGCCACAGCATTTCTGCACACCAAGATGCTTACCTCAGGAAAAAGATTGTATTTCTATTTCCTAGGCAACTTTTCTAAAAGAAATAATACAGCAGATGAACTGCTCCCTAGGGTAAATGTTAGTCACAATGATCTTGTCTGCATTAATGTCCTTTGTGTTGATTACCGCTATTAATTATACCTAGGAATGAAGCCATCAACCACAATAAAGCCCCAGTTAGTTCAGAAGCACAGCCTGCCTACTCAGCAACAGAAGCTGCTGTGTTGTGCAGAGGCCATTTCAGTACGTCATGCTGATATTTTTTAGTGAATATAAAGTAAAACATCTTTTTTTACTCTTCTGTTATGCACCACAAAACACATTGTAATCAATTGATCTGGGCTGATGGGATCTGTAGTGCTAAATGGAACAGGAAAAGAGACAGTAATGATCATTAGTTTTGTTAGTTGGTTATAGATTTTGATTTTAGTCTGTAAGGGATCATGCCTTCAGTGTTGCTTTCAACTGTGAACATGTTAGACAAGAAAATGGAGAAATATTAAAAAAAAAAAATAATGCAGGGTTCTTTCTTTAACACAGATCAAGAAATCTTCTGCTTCCAAATAGATTATATTATGAGGAATGTAGAAAATTATCTTAATTACTACATTATATTCACAATAAGCCCATGGCAATATTCTTTCTATGGTCTGACAAATCATGTATTGCTAGGAGTGTCTGACTCTACAAAAATAAACAGAAGTCTGTACGTTACAAGTGCATACTTCTATTTTACTTTAATTTTTAAATTTTATAAACTGTGATAATTCATTTAGGAGATCCTTGGTTACTGCATATTTTACGATGGCACCTTTAGGTTTTCAGAAATCCAAAGAATCATATATGAAAACGTATAAGAAATAGCTCCAGAAGTTCAGTGCAATATTATAGTGGGATTATTTGAGTTCTATTCATATACATTGTCAACAGAAAACCTCAGCCCTTGTCTGTGGTGGAAAAATTTTACCAGACTAGAAGGTACACTGCTTTTTAATTAAATATCTTTTTTTCCTAAGTGTGTTGTATCCTACTTGGATAGTGTACAAGAGTTTTGTCCAATATGAATTTCCACAGTGCTTGGTAATGACGTCTATGTTGCTTTGTAATAGTTGTTAACAAGAAATCCTTAAAAACATCATCTCAAAAACACGTGATTGAAAGGGAGTAAAACTGAATCTGCAGAAGGTTTGGTTTCCAAATATCAAATATTGAGAACTGAAAGAGACAAACTAGAGATGCTTCATGTTCACTGAATGTGGAAAAGGTTTCTAACTCCTTTAAATTAAGATTAGGAAATCTAACTAAAATGCATATAATGAGGAAAAGGGGAAGAAAAGGATTTGAAGGATACCTAAGATGTATGAATCACTATCTCAGAATAAACAGAGAGGTTATAGGAAATGGAGAAAGATACATTTTATAAATTAATAAACATTGTATTAAAAGATTAAAATGAGAATTGCATCTATCAACTCAGAGGTTAAACGCCTCAGAATAATTTTTTCTCTTTTTCTTTTCACAAAGCCTTTTAACTATATAAACAAATATAAGAAATAAAGTTAAAGAAAGTTGTTTTGTGAGACTGATACACTACAGATGAGAGATCTCTAAATACCCCAAATCAATAATTTGTCTCAGAATGACAATATTCAACAGTGGAGCAAAGGCAGAGTAACTAACAGAAACCCAGGCATGTAAGTTTTCATATCCAAATTTGAATCAAAACTTTAAGTGCTTAGCCTGGGAAAATAAAGGGAAGATAAAGAAAATAAGTCTAGAAAAAGACAATCTCCATCCAGAGTCCTGGGGAAACTGGAATGTGAAATGACAAATCCTCCAGTTTAAGCAAATCTGTTCAATTGGGAATGTTATCCTAGCAAGAAATATAGAAAAATAGTATGGCAGAAAAATTAAAAAGGAAATCTAGGCAACTAGATAAAAGCCTCAAAACATGATGAGTTCCACACAAAAATTTGAACTGAAGTATAATTAAATATATGGATAAGATCAGGATCTACAAGATCTTACTGGATAAGTAAACTCAAGAAGATTTTACTAAAGACAGAATACGCCAAACCAATTTGATGTCTTTGCATTATTTCATTCTGATATGATAATAGAATTTGTAGGAAAGCATAAAACTATGCATCTATTTTTTTCTGACCTTCTGCAAATCTAGATATACTGTTAAACAGAACGTCATTGTATAAACAAGAAATAGATTGGATTAGTTCACAAATAAGGCAATGACTACCAAATAATTACCACATTAAGTATCATAAGAGACATCTGAATAATTTTCTTTCAGTCTTCCCGTATTTTCTGGGAAGCTTTTTTCTTTAGTAGGTTTCTAAACATAATTTTCCATCAATGGAAAACCATTCACAGTCTTCCATTTGAAGAAATCTTTTTTCTTAGCATAGAAACAATCACACAAGACAACATTTACTGTATTACTGCTTCAAACCCTCCTGGAGCTATGATTACAGGAAATATTGTTTGTTTGTTGTTTGTTTTAAAAATATATATGCAGAAGACAAATGTAACAAAGTAAAAAGCCAAAGGGTAGCAATCTCTTGTGCATTTCTTATTTAAAAAAATCATGTTACTTCTTTGTTCTTGCCATTATTATTGCCTACAGTGAAGAAATTGCTAGGAAGAAAACCTACCCGCATTGTACCATACAATTTCATTTTAGCTTGTTTTCTATTGCAAAGCTGCTTGCTAAGAGATACCTCTAAGACAAGACAAACCTGTAGTATTTGGCCACCTTTTTGATCAGCTTGTTCATATAATAAAACTGTCCAAATAACTTGCAAAGTCTAAAAGTAGATATAATTCCACTTTCTGACCACAACATTACACCTCACAATTTTCAAGTGAAAACTAGCTGAAAACAAACAAACAGAGCTCACAAAGTATTTACTTTGAAGTCAGTGCACACAGGACAAGTGAATAAACACCACCAGAAAGTATGGATGAGCTGTTCCATGTAATGTTATTTGACAGCAAGTATTTTTTTTTTTTCCTGCAGAAATCAAAATATCCTTTTTCTTTAAAAAAGGACCAAGCGAATATAAGCAATAAAGTTTGAATGAAGAGATGTTACTAGCCTTGAAAAAGTGAACTTTAAGAGCTTCACAACAAAGCTTATACTCTTTATAAGTAGGGTATTTCAAGGTCTTTCAAGAACAACATCTTTAATGGTAGTATCTCAGGGAATGTGTATAATCAGTGGCTTATGAAGAGGTTTTTGAAAATAGCCAAACTGATTTTTCACTACATCAAGCATTTGCATAGTATTTATTCAAAAGATAAGAAGATGCCCCTCTAATATGGGTGCACCTTATGTATCACATTATACATATATGTAACAGCATACAAGTTATATATGCAATCCCATTATTAAAATTCTAATAAAAATGCCACTCTAGAGCGTTCCTGAATATTGGATTACCATTTTTCATGTTCTACTTATTTTTTCTTTTGTTTTATAAAGACAAAGGAACTTGAATGTAAAGAAGCTAAGCTTTTAAATCATTAATTAACCTTTACATTTTATTACTAGTACAGTAAAGCACATTATTGTCTAATTGGAGAAATATGCTGTGGTGATCATTTTAAAGGGGACGGTGAGTAGGGTATTATATTTCTAAATAAAATAACACTAGTATAACAGTGTTAGCTCATACATTTCCTACAGATATAATAGTCAGATGTAGACAGTGCAGCTCTATACAAGTCACTTGTACAGCTCTACGCATGTCAATAATGTCACGTTCACATGCATTGAGGCCAAATTCATTCCTCTATTTTTACAGCTATAATGAACTATAAAGGGAACACTGTACTGTTATAGTTATGATGAGCCAAAAGTCTTCATATATCATTCGATCAGTGGTAATAAACAGAATGAGTTATTTCAGAAGCACAGACTACTCTTGTTACTTGGTTTATAAGTTATACACAAAAAGAAATCCTAAGGCTACATAGTTAGGAGCTAGGAAATTGCACAAAGCAGGTTTTCTCTGCAGCTTCGATTCAGCCCTGTTATAGGGTCTCTAATGGTGTGCCCACTGTGACGGATGTACCCACTCCGTGTGAGCGAACTGGGCTGCGGTTCAGGCAGCACCGACAAGTGGGCTGGCTGAAATCAGCCCCGCCGGGCGACCTGCCACTGCGCTGGGCTGTGTCTTCGCAGGAGCCGAGGAATCCTGGCCCTGTCTCATCAGGAGCCAACAGTACCAGTCCAAGCTGGGACTAGACAAAACTAAAACTGCTACAGCTGCACACCCACACAGAAGCCAAAGTGAGGGGCTTGCCTATGAGTCAATCCCTTTACGCTGTAAAATGTATACCCCTCCGAGCCCATTGAGCCATCCTGTACAGCGGCAGGCTGCATGGCAGCGATCTCCCCCTTGAGCAGGGATGCCGCTCAAGGTTACTCCTTAAAGTTGAGAGAACCCTTACCTGGCATCTGGTATTTATAACGAGGTAAGCAACATCTTACCTTAGGCTAAAAGTATATTGCATGCAAGCAACATTTATTTCTATCCAGCTGTAGCTTAAGTATTAGAATAAGTAGTAGTTTGACCGCTAAATCATTGTCTAATTATCAACTGATCACCATCTAAATTATCATTTAAATAATCATTTAAATCATTGTCAGATCACTGTTAAATCAGTTTAACTAATATTCAATTATTGCTTGATCACCATGTGATTACTATTTGATTTTCATTGTCATTGGTTAATTACCATTTGGTCACTGTTTAATCATTAAGAAAACCCTTTTACTTGACCCACAACTACGAATTGTCTTAATAATTCATCTGTGACAACCACACAGAAGTTAATGCTTGGAATCCTTGCCACAAGGTGGAACAGGAGGGGCAGGGGCCTGGGAAAGACTGAGAGAAACACAGAGAATTAGGCTTTTGTCTCCAGGACCCCACTGTTACATTTCTTAATGAAGTCAGCATGGTATAGCCAATAAGGATTACAAAGAGGGAAAGACAGCAGGATGGACACTGCTCTACTGCATCACATGCAAGCCTACTTCTCTGCCATTAATAAGCTGATAGCCATGAAGTTATGTATTATCCGTGCAATACTTCTGACAAAATATTTATCCAAATACTGCTTTTTCCTTCTAATAAACGACCTAATGTTGATGACTGGAAATGGAAGAAGGCAACATGTTATAAGCAATGACATCTATCAGTAGAGGTAATGAAATCAAAACTTCAAAACAAAGCAACAAACATTAGTTCCTTTGGAAGAAAATGAATTTTTATGGCTATAAATATTTACTCTGTGGTGTCTTAAAATTCCTGGTTAATATGAGGTCTCACTAATAACACTGGTAATACTGGATAATACAGGGCCCACACTTCTGGCCAGAAATGACAAACATACGGAGGATTCAAATTAATTGTTCAGCAAATGCCTAAATCCTCTGATTAGCTGTTTAGAAAGCGCCCGTTCCCTTCTGCTAAGTAACAGAGATGGCTGATTGTAACTGTACAATACATTGTACCCCCATAGGGTTGATAATTTAATCTTTCTTGAATTTCAAGTCTTTAGCTATTGAGATACACTTGCAAAGGTGAACTCTTAAATTTTACTGCAGCTGAACTATTTCATCCTTTTGTGTATTCACTAGGAAACCAACAAATTTGTTGTCCTACATCCAGACCTTTTTGCACATAACTGTTTTTCTCTCTCATCATTATATACATCCATACATCCAACATACATACATGTTGGATGAGAGTACTGTCTGACAGCCAGACTATCCTTACTGTTACAAACTACGAGTCCTACCTGTATGGGTAGATCCCAGACATCGCTCCTCCTGTGTATTGAACACCTGATATTAAATAGGATAGAGTGAGCCCTCATGTCTCAGCTCCTCTACTCCCACCTTGAGGCTGCAAGAAACTCCGTATCTTAATTCAGAAGAACGAGGATGCATCATGGGCAACCTTTCCTTTCTAGTGACTATACGGTACAGTCCCACCAAACGTAATTCTGAACACCACCCACCTGCCAGAATGAGGGTCCTCGGCTGAATTAAGTGAAGTCTGTTGGACCAAGGGCTCAAATGAGCTTCATCTGATGCCACTCTGGGCCACAATTATGGTTTCTTGGAGCTTAACTTAAAAAGATGGAGATGCAGATGGGGAGGCAACAGGAACAGCCTCAAGCAGGTTTAAACCTTCTTCCAGGCTGAGTGTTTTCTTGTCAAGGTTAACTCCAATTGTCAAGTGGTATTCTTGACTGACGCATGCAGAAAGTAGTTCATAGAGCTGAATTTAAAAGTCAGAAAAGTACTTGCAAATTTGTGTCAAAGCTGACCAAGTATTTTCAGCTAAAATTACAATATTAAAATGCTTCTGAAACAAAACTTTTACTAATTCTTACACAGTTTGTGATGTAACATGTATAATATAACAAAATAAATGAAAAACTACAATATTTTCCTCTTTCCTATGGGTGAATATTAGTAACACTGTCTGTAGAATATATCAGGATATCATACTGCAAGGAAAGGTCTGAAAAAGAGGAGTTTTCACAAGGTAAATGCAAAGACAAGTAAACTAGCAAGAGAAATGGAGGAAGTGTTTTCAGGGATAAATTTTTACTTCTAAGTGAAACCAGGTTTTGATACACCATATGAATAAATCAGTATCATGCTATTGCATATTAAACCCCATGGGTTTAGGTTTCTCTCTCGTGGTTTCTCCACAATGGACAGACTACTTAAATATTCTGTAAACTAGAAAGAACAACTCTTCAAAATGGTTGTTGGGGCACATCGAGACAGAAAACTCTTCCCCCCCCCCCAGATATTAACTAAGCCTCACCTCTGTCAGAAAAGTTTTCTATATGTGAAGTTATAGAGTACTTATCTTTCTCTGGTATAACGAATATTTAAATAACCCAAGTAACATGGCTCATTCAAAATTTGCAGTTTCTTCTCTGCTTTATGCAATGTTCTTGTTTTTCCATTTCTCCAGAAATCTTAGTCTATACACACTTCCACTGCAATAGTCTGCTTTTATTATTTTCCATCTCCTCTTAGTTTGCTTATATCCTCCAGTAAGTATGTTCTGCATTTGAAGGTTTTTCTGTATAGTCTGCAGACTTTTTTTTTTTTTACCTTAGCACAACAACTAAGCAATCTGTAGCACTAGAAAACAGCTTTAATAGCAATGAAAGCTATGCACTCTACATCAGTAAAGATACTAAAAGTGGTTTAGCTCTGAAAATGCCAAAACTATATGCATATGTGAATTCAAAATATACCTATATGTAAAAGAATTCTTACTTTTGGGCATCAGAACTCTATTTTGGGGTCAAGTTCTTATTTGAAATCGAATATATACAGCAATTCTCTACTAAGTTGGCAATGGCCACATAAAACTTCCATATACTAAATGGTAACTCACAACCATACTCAAGCAGTTTTCTTCTGAGAAAAGAAAATCCATTAACATCACTAGACAGTGGCATAATAGAACATGCTCCTATACAAGATAATGGGATGTGTGGAACTTAACTTAGAGGATCTGTATTTCCTTCCTAGAGAAATTTATCTCTTCCCATTGACTGCATAGGAAGTCAAGGGAGAATCAGTCCCCAAAGTCACAGGTCTAAAATTAGACGTTTAGAGAAATTGATGTGTATGCCCTTCCCTCTACCATTAAGAATTGCCACAAACTATGCTTAAAACTCTTATCCAGGGCCTACAAGTGATATTTTTCTTCTATGGGCTATCTACATCTGTGTGCAAATGACTGAAAAAAATAGCAAGTACTCTCCAAACCCGTTTTATAAAAAAGTAACTGATGCACTGCTCTGCAAATTCACATTAGCAGCTGGAGAGGAATGAAATATAGGTGGACAGAGTGGTTTTTTAAGCGCTTGAGAAAGGAGCACTGGAAAAATCATGCATAAGTGACATTGACAAAATCCTGTTTGTGCTACTATGCCTATCCCCTTCAAGAACACTATATTCTTATATTAGATGTTACCTTATGAAAATATCAAGGTCACTGTCAATTTGGCTTATTGTCAGTGGAAGCATTTGTCACATTAAGTCAACCCTAATTTGTGTAACCAAATTCTGTACAATTTCAGTGAGAATTGCTTATTTATATTGGGACATAGGTTTCTTCCCCTCTTCATGTCCGTTATGTTTTAACATTGTTCTTTGTGAAAATAACAAGTGAGTAGAACAGAAGGTTGAATGTGGATGTCAGTCTGAGACTGAGATCAGTCTTCTTTCACTGCTTTCCTGTTACAAGCAATATTAAAATAGACTTCCATCATATACATAGTTTTCTTATAAAAATATCTAATTTTTTTATATAAGGCTCCCTAAAACTACATGCAGATAATAGAAAAACAAAAAAACAAACCAAAAACCAAACAAACAAAACCAACATAAAACTAGATTCCCATAAGTACTGAATTCTCCCTGGAGTTTTTATTTACTTCATTCTCTGGGAGGTGCAGAAAGTTTTGTAATTTTACAAGTAAAATGATTCTGTTCAGATTCATGAGTATGCATGTTAGGAAGACCTTTCTTCAGTTTCCAGAACTCATTTAATCTTATAATAACTAAGATTTCATGTTTATTTTTAAACAAGAAGAGACCAATAAATATAAAAACTCACAATTCTTTCTGTTTGAAAAATGTATGGAACAAGAAATAAATAACAAAACTGAAACTGGGATCTTTTGCATGGAGTTAGGTATTGAGAGATTCATAGAGTCATAGAATGCTTTAGGTTGGAAGGGACCGCTAGCGGTCATCTAGTCCAACCCCCCTGCAGTGAGCAGGGACACCATTACCCAGATCAGGTTGCTCAGAGCCCCGTCCAACCTGGGCTTCAATGTTTCCCCCTCTCCGGGCAACTCGTTCCAGTGCTTCACCACCCTCATTGTAAAGAATTTCTTCCTTACATCTAATCTAAACCTACCCTGTTTCAGCTTGAACCCATTACCCCGTGTCTCCATTGTCCCTACTGAAAAGATTCTCCCCCTCTGGCCTATAGGTCCCCTTTATGTACTGGAAGGCCACAATCAGGTCTCCCCGCAGCCTTCTCTTCTCCAGGCTGAACATGCCCAACTCTCTCAGCCTGTCCTCACAGCAGAGCTGCTCCAGCCCTCGGATCATTCTTGTAGCCTCCTCTGGACCTGCTCCAACGCCTCCATGTCCCTCTTGTGCTGAGGGCTCCAGAGCTGGACGCAGCACTCCAGGTGGGGTCTCACAAGAGCAGAGGAGAGGGGCAAAATCCCCTCCCTGGACTCTCTGCTGGACAGCAGATTCTGTCTGCTGGACACATTACTTCAAGGCAAATGGAAACATTTTTCAACAAAAGATACAGATTCTACCCCTGCTACCCTCCCAGAGGACAGGACAATGAAGCAAAACTTGACTGTTCTCCAAAACTGATGTATACTTCCTTTTGCTTTGTAGTTCATCAACTGAATAGAGCAGTGCTTTAAAATGGACATTATTAAACATCATTGCAAAGTGAATTACCTCCTGAGCGCTCTTCCAATGTTATTTTTTTATCTGACCTTATTAATTACACCATATAATTTTAAATTTTTTTTTTACTTAAACAGAACACAAACATGAAAATTGTTCATTAAAAAATATTATTTTTGCAATAAAATATTTAATAAATTAACCACCATGATCCTTGTTTCCTTCTGTTACCTCATATATTTAGAATTGTTCAAACTTTTTTTGTGCATATCTACCAACATACCTTTCACCAAAGCCAGTCACCAAGAGATTTTTTTTTTTTATTTCCTTCCCACCCTTATAGTTTAAAATAAAGGACAACACATTCAGGCATTTTTTAGGAAAAAACGGAGTGGACAAACAGAAGTAAAATACCAAGTAAGACATACCTGAAAAAGTTTAATTAAAAAATGTTTCTGATAGAGAACTTTATTTACTAAATTTCTTTCCTGACATATGTGGTTATCACGCAGAATTTGGAAAACAGTTCTTGTGTTGGACTAAATTTGTATAAGAGTCTGCATTATAAATCATAATTTCAACAAGCTTAAAACTTCAGCTGACAAATCCTAGGTGAATGATGGTAATCTGCAAGCTTTTAATGTAGCAGCAAAGCTAGTTCTTAAATATTTTTCTTACAAAGTTCTACAGAGTAAGTCCTGAGGTAACGACAGTAATAAATCAGTCTAGGAATATTACATGCTGTACCTATTTCAGTCAGTGCTTGCTGGTGATAAACATCAGTACTAATATTTTTATAAAAAAACAACAGGGGTTTTTTGACATCTTGTTAACTCAAAGCTCTGATCTAGGCATGCTTAATAAAATACACGCATTTCAAATGTCTAAAGTCATGTTTCTTCAGATTTTATCTCAAAAAGAAAACTTTTCTTTCAAACATATCAGAGGAATCAGCAGTGCTTCCTTGCTGGGAGCAGGTCATGGGGACAGGCTCTAGAGCCACCCCAGGACTTTCCCAACACCACCACGCAAGGTCCTGCCTGCGCTGCCCACCCGGACTTGGAGGACAGCTCTGCTTTGCACAGGGCCCTGGAGTAGGTGACCTCCAGAGGGATCTTCCCAACTAAGCTTCTCCATGAGTCTACAACTCTAAATGTAGCACTGACAGGACTAGGAATGGACAAATCTCACTGAAAATTTAGAAGTGTTTGCCTTCACATAAGAAAGGCCATCAGAAGTGCACAGTTTGCTCATTTAGAAACTTCAAAGATACTGTTTCTTCAGGTTTTTCTTCAGATATTGGTATTAATAAAGGAACACATCTGCATTCGTCTTAAAAACCCAAGAGGCAAACTGCTGGTAAGCTAGTCAGCACAATACGTATGGACTTGGAGATACGGATGGAGACTGCTTGTGAGCTATAAGCAGTAATAAAGACCTAACTACCTTTTAAGTTTTATAAAATCAATATTCTTTTGAAGAAATCTGTTCATCTTAGGTCTAATACAGGCCACTGAAGAAGAAACTCTCTAATATTTGATTGCCTTTTTACCCTCTCACTGAAAATCAAATTGTCAAGCTGAAAATACATATGCACCTTTTTGGGGCATACAGAAAATTTTCAGAGCGATAGATATTAAACAGATCTTCTCTAGAAAACTTTCCAAAGGTTCTTACAGTTAAGGTAGCTGTAAGCCTTAGATGAGCATCTATGGCAACACAACCATCCTGATTCCTCACATTAGCATCTAGTCCAAAATGTACATTAACGCTCTTCATAGAGGCTATCAACTGGAAAATCCCAACTAAACTCATCAACAATCACGTTACCTTACCTCTAAGTATTTGCTTTCCTGCTTCATTAGAGCAAGCAAGTTTACATAAACTCTAGATCTGGTTCTTTATAATTCCATGTAACATATTTTATGAACTATAAAGGGACTCTGAGGGGGAGGCTTCTGCTACTGATAAAAAGTAAATTGATTCGGAGAGCCACATTTAGCTGCTGGCTAGTTATTTTTATTTGGAAATCTATCTGAGTTAACAAGGGAAAAAGAAGCAAAAAACCCAATGAAACAAACAAAAAACTGTTCTCTCAGACTGGATATACAAAGCCTCCATCTGATTCAGTCTGAACTATTGAAAAAGGTTAGTTCCCTACCTGAGATGTGAACTTTATGGAAGGCCAGATAATCAATTACTTCACATGCAGAGTCCAAGAGCCTTCATGACCTCAGCTTAGAATTCCTTATCTAACCAGAAACAGGTATATATAAGACAACTAATTGATATGACCCTATCAGTCAGGTTCAGAAGTGAGGTGTCTTTTATTCCTGCAAGAACACAGAAACCACTGTTTTTATGCAGAGAAATGTTGCAGCATTCAGTTCAGACCTTGAGCAACTCAAAACAGGCTATAGTACAATGGATCAGAAACACTTCATGAAGATTAGAGGATTTTTAGGTGTGCTAAAGCAATTATGATGAATGTAGGAAATAACATAAAAATATAGGAAAGTCATTAGGAAATTTAAGGCTCTTGCTGAGGCTTAAATTTTCATTGTGACAAGAAACCATCATTGGTTGTTATACAAAGTATATCAAAAGTTAGAAGGACTAAATTAAATTGAACAAAAGGATGAAGCAATACCATAATAGGGGTTGTTGGACATTATGGAGTTGCAGTTTGAAACTGGCAAAGAAAATTCAGTGCAAGAGAAATATGGTGAATAAAATTAAGAGAAGATTCATTGTTTTGTCCATCATTTCTAGAGCCTTTAATTTAATTTGGACGTGTATAGGAAGAGCTAGTTTTTATTGTCACTTTCCACTGCCATCCATCTTATATCAATCCTTACAGCTCTTTCCTTTTCTTCAGTGATAGCCTGCCTTAACTAGATAAGGTCTAAACAAAACCATTTGCCTGAGCTCACAAGGCAGCCAAAGTAATGCTTTAAACAACTCACTGATACTAGTTTCCTAGATTTCCAAATGCATGATATACTGCAAAAACAATGCACAGTACTTTTTCTAGCAATAGACAAAGGTTCATGTCTTGATTTCACCTGGGATGGAGCTAATTTTCTTCCCCATAGCTACTATGTTTCGAATTTAATATGGGATTTGGTATGTGAAGAATAATACACTGATGTTGTTAGTTGTTACTAAGAGATCAAGGATTTTTTCAGATTACCAGGTTTTGCTAATGTGCAGGTGCAAAAACCTGGGAGGGGTATAGCCAGCACAGTTGATCCAAACTTGCCAAAGAGGGTATTCTATACCATAGATGTCATGCCCAGTATATAGTGGGGGTTGGCCAGTGGGCTGGATGCTGTTCATTCAGGCTTTAGTTCCTTCATTCTGCCCTCCCTCACTTGCTCTTTCTGGATATTGCAGTTCCGAGATTGCTACTGGGGAAATTACTGTTCCATGATCATTGCTCCGGATGGGCTTTATTGGTCATTGGGTGGTGAG
>KL262394.1:26455-56297 GCA_000699545.1 Podiceps cristatus | reverse complement strand
CAAAACACAGGAGCTGCTGAAGGCAAAACTGCCTCCGTCCTGGCTGAGACCAGGATACCTTTATTTTCCCCTTTCTTTACTGTGCCATGTGCAGCAGGGTCAAAAGCGTACAGCACACATTCCAAAAAGGTAATTTAAGGCAGATTTTGATTGTCATACAGTACAGATTTACATATATGTCAGAAATGAAGCAGCTGCCAAATCACAACTCCTACACTCCAAAATTGTATGCAAGATCTACTATTGTGCTCTAGTCAAAATTTCTGAGAGGCTCATGGTAATCAAGCTGGAACTCAGCAGGAGATGTAAGATCTAGCAAGATAGTGCTTGTCAGTAAGAAACTACTTGTGAGAGCGGAAGTATTTCTTTCTCCCTTCTCTCTTGGAACTCCAAACTCAGCTAGAGATGAGAAACGTATTAGTGCGTGAATGCTCTGACATGGGAAAGGACACATAGTTCACTAGATCATTCTTGATGACCTCCAGCACAGAGGACTAGAGGACATGCATTTGGAGAAAATAAGTATGGCATTGATTTTTCTAAGAAAGAAATTTTATTTTGCTTTCTGCACTGAACTGAAGCACTAAAACAAGCCCCAAATAACTCTTTCCTACAGAACATGCTGAACAACACACTCCTCTAACTGAAAAATACTGCAGTATATCTCAGAGCTCAGCATACAGATGGATATATATAGTACAACATACATACCAGATCTGTTAAGTGATGTGAATAACAGTTGGCCAATCTAACATACTACTTCTGCACAAACTGCATGCAACTGGCATAGAACAACAAATGTGTCTATATCATGGTCTCTAAAGTAAATTTAAATGTTGAGAGTACTATCATTCAGTTCATCACAAGGAACATGGTTTTGGCCTGCCAACGATACAATTCTCTTCCTCTGCTAGCAAGCACAGTTTCACGAGGAGTTAACCAGCAACTCTGTAGTAATTTAAAGCTCCAGTTTTTAACATACTGATCTCTATTTCCCAGAAGAGGTAGTCATAAATTAGGTATCATACGTTCAATACTATCAACTCCAGCTATCGGTGTCACCTTTCAAGCTATGATAGCAAAATGACAGTTTTCATGAACTGTTCCTCAAGTTAGGCCTCTAAAATTTTCTTTAGAAAAAAAAAAAAAAAAGTCCTTTAGATCCCATATAACCAAAGAAATTGAAGATGTCAATTGCTTTTCAAGCCAAGCCTCATTCAAGAAAACTAGCCAGCATTCCTTACCTTACTGGTAAGTACTGGCTAACATAACATTAATTACTACAGTACTCTAGGAAACATTTTTTCCCTGAAAGGGCTGCCAGGCCCCAGGACAGGCTGCCTGGGGAGGTGGTGGAGTCACCGTCCCTGGAGGGATTTAAAGGACGGGTAGATGTGGCGCTGAGGGACATGGTTTAGTGCTGTCCTTGGCAGTGCTGGGTTAATGGTTGGGCTTGATGATCTTAAAGGTCTTTTCCACCCTAAACAATTCTATGATTTTTATAGCATTCTGCTGCAGAGTTAACACAGTTTAGCCATATTATTTTGATCATCAGACAAAAAAATCCCAAACAGCACCTATGTAAACTTTCTTACAAATCTCTGGGCACAGAGATTTTCCGAGCTATTTCTCTCTTTTCCACTGAGGTACTGCAATGGCAATTTGGCTGAACGGCACAGGTAAGGCTGGATGACCGGAAAGGGAAAAGGGCCAGGGTGCTGGGAGAGCAGGCTCTCACGAAGGAGCTGTTACAATGAGGTAGGAGGTAGAGCAGCATGGGACAGAGGGTTATGACAGGTTCAGGAGAACCAGGCAGTAATGGGGAGCTATTGAAGGGAGAGAGCTGCACAAGGAGGTAAGCAGGTAGTGGGTCAAGTTTGCAGATGTTACTACCACCTCCTACTTCTTGTATCTCAGCAGACTTTACTCTCAAGATTGCAAGTGCAGAACACTGCCACCTCCAACCACCTAGGAATGTCTTACAGAAATACGCTCAGGAATGCACACACTTACAGAATATACTACTAAAATGGTCAAGGCACCCACAAAAATATCCAGCTTCCAGAAGTGAACCTAAACAGGAGAGTAATATTAATCAGAATCAGCAAAATAAAACAATGAATCTGCGTAAATGGATGCATACATTGAAAGAATCAAGATGAAAGCTATGAATTCGATGAGAAGACTAAATAATTACGGAAAAAAATCAAGTACATGGTGGTATTTTGAGATGGTAGTGTACAAACAACGCAGAAAAAAAGAAATCAGTTCTGCTTTTTCATACAGGAGAAGCAAATGAACAATCATTAATACCCAAATAACTCTGAACATTCATATTATTATTGACACACATAAGATAACACTACAAAGAAGCTTTTAGTAGGATTCAGAGAATAATACATACATGCCTCTCTCTCTCTCAGCTTAATTCACATTACCAACACACCAAAATGAACCTGAAAGACGGGTCTGTTCACAGACATAAATATCAGATAATAATTAATAAAAAAAAAAACATTAGCTGATGAGTTTTTCTGGAGGGCCTAATATCAACTCTTCCTAAAAATGGGTCTTAGCTTTGGTTTGGCATAGACTCTCTCCTGTTCATTTCTTTTCATAAATCCTTTCATACAATGTATGCCAAATGATGTGATCACCAGCAGTTATATACAGCCAGACTATAAAGGAAATTTTGTGAGTTTGGAATAAAAGTGATTTACTTCAGAAAAAAAACCCTGAGTTTGCAGAAATGCTTTAGTTCAGAATAGAATTTAATTTTTTAATCTATAACAGTATAATATTTCATTTTAAATACTGTGTGCAATATCATCTTTAAAATATACGTCACTGAAATATTTCTATCATGAAAAGGCCAAGTGTAACAAGGTATTTTTAAGGCATGAGGCCCTAGCGTCAAATAAAGCTTGCATTTTAGAAGTTTCCACTCCCTCCTCCGCTGTGAAACAAACATCTTCCCCACTTTTAGAAAGCAAGAGCAAAATAATGGAGGTGGTTTTGATGCAACATACAGCTGACAGATGTCCTGTGAATGGTTTCTAAGGAAAATATAGCCCAAGCACAACGTCAAAAAGAGAAGTTTACACTATCAAAACATCCTTCTTTATTGGTAAAGGGAAAAGCAGCTTTGAGGACAGATTTCACTTTGGGGATGCTTTTAAACTTTACAAACATGGCACATAGGTCAAATTAAGAGGACAAGTATCAAAAAGATATTACAACGCAATGAAACTTTTACTAACAACATCTACCCCAGACCTTTTTATATGGACAGATGATTCATTCCCTAGATAACAAATCCAACACTATGTATGAGCAACATACATTATCTTCATCCATTTCTGCCGTTAATGACCATTTCTCAGGGTTCTGTTTTTCTCAGAGTGCATAACTACTCTGCCGTGGCAAGAATTTTAGAACCCCAAATGGTGAGTTCACCTCCTGTCACTACAGAGAGATTTTGCGACCACAACACAGTGGTTCTCAACCTTTCAATCACAGCTCTAAGCAGTCTGGAACATCTATGCAGACAGCTCCTCATAATGTTTACTGACTGCACTGATGACATTAGAATACAGAATGTGAAGAGATTCCCAGCAGGATTCTCCTCTCAAATGGCTCATACAGCAAGGAAACTGGCTTCCGACTAGGTAAAAATGTTTTTAACATTTTTTTTCAAGTAACCACCACCACAAAAAATACTCAACTTTGTGGGGTTTTGTTTGGTTTCATTTTGATGGTGTGGTATTTTTGGTGGTGGTGTTTTTTCTAAAACAAAAAAACAGAAGTTTTTTTTTAAAACAGGCATACAGAGAACAAAAACCTTTGAAAAAACAAAGCAATGGATTTGAGTTTATTAATAAAAAAAAACAAAAACCAAACACCTGAACAACAACCTGATGTGTTTATTATCATCACAGCAAGTGAATAGAAAGCTAAAACTGAAGCATTACTACAGATAAAGACCAGCAATTTTTATTGTTAATGCCACCCAGCAAGTACCCATCCATGGCAGGAGGTAAAGTCACCTCATCACTGTAACAGTTGCTTAAAACAAATCAAACTGTTTCACTCTTTTGCTACTTGCCACTGAATAAAACTGCTGCTCAGCAGAATGTATTTGAACTGAAAGAAAAAAAGACAAAAAGAAAGCAAGATAAAAAAAAAAATCACTTACCATTGTGATGAGCACTCTATATTTATCCAGCATTGCCTGGTTGTCATGGCATCCTGCCAGCAACTGCCAAACCTCTGCCCTTAGTGCTTCTGGAACACCGCTTTTCACCAGGGTAGATAATCCGTTTGGTCTCACAACAAGATTACTGTGCCTGAGAAACACACAATCATTTACCTATTATACTTCAACTATGAGAGTAGAAATCAAGAGAAAAAAATATACCAGGTTTTTCAACTTTCCAGTGTTACTCTGAAAAGTAGAGTCAGCAACAAGCAATACACAACTTCTCTTCCACTGGTTATGCTAACTTGTATTTGTCAGATGAAGAGCAAAAATTCTGCAAGGATTTACAGTAAGAACCAGTGGCAAAATGTAGTGATATAAAATCTCTAGGTTTGGAGAAATTAATAAAAATTAGAACAATAAACAATTTCAGAAGCTGAACTAAACTGGCTAATGAAGAACAATTTTAATTGAAAGATAAAACTATGCCACCTGTGCAGACAATTCAATCTAAATATTTGTTCAACATATACATTAAGCTTAGGTTAAAAAAAGGAAATTAAAAATAACCTAAGCTGTATGGAGACATAAATTTTGGAAAACAAATCAAAACCAGCTTTAAGGGTACTAAGACAAAGACTGAAGTTCTAGTTTTACACTTAATGCCAAGAGTGTGCTGGAAGTCCCACAGCACTTGCACATACCTAGGTAAAATCCCATCATTCCAAGTACATCTCCCTATTAGTTTGAGCAAGCGTCTTACAATCTGTTTGTACACAAAGCAAGAAGTGGTAGGAAGACAATTGAAGGATGACAGTTTTTTTCTGACACTGCACAATTAATCCTACAAAAGTTAGGCTACAGAACTACATAAAGGCTCTATTCAGACAGGTTGAACACTAAAGATGTGTTTTTCAAAAACAAGCCAGTTACTGAGCCCATACAGTTAGGATGAACTCACTGCAGATGTACAATATTGCAGAGCTTCCAGTCACAGATGTTTAAAAGTCCTTTTTGAGGTAACAGTGCTTAATGGTCTAGATTAAACCTCACTTTGACTTATTCGGCAATTTTCATAGCAATACAGCAGAACTGTGAGAGTTGACTCCTTACTCTTTATGAAGTAGGAAGTGCTTTGCTCTGTTATTGTTTTGACCATTATTATGTTTTTCAACTCTACTGGTAAGAGAATAGTGAGAGTGGCATTCTAGCCAAATGCTAGCAAGCTGTGATTAAATTAAATAACCTGTAATTTGACCCTTGATTTTAAGTAAATGTTTAGAGTCCTCACTCTTTGAAACAGGTCATTAAGATGTGAACAGTTTACCACCACTATTTAAATTTAAAAGGTGCTCTAAATAAATTGCTTTTTCCTGTGCTCAGAGGATGACATCCCCTTTTTTCCAAATGACTTGAGAATTAAAAAAAAGTGTGATTATATAATGCCATTATTCTTTTAAGCACAGTAATTATTTTAAATTATAAATATGTAGTGCAACAATAGCCATGTCAAGCTTTATCATTCAGTTAGCCAAATTAAAACCCAACTAGTCCCTCTTCTCCTTTTCACTACATTTGGCAGCAAGTCACAATAGAACTAATGGTCCTGTGATGGGAAAAAGCTAGAAAGGAAAAAAAAAGTATCCAGGGAAATATTAAAAAGACTAGACACTCTAAGCAATTTACAGAATTATGAAACGTACATTCAGGAATAAATAAAGAAAATATACCAGAAACTTAAAGCTCAAGTTATGTGAAAATGAAGCGTTCATAGCACACTTCAGGTTAGTTTGGTTATTATATGGATTTGGCCATATGTGTTATAGATGAAACACAGAAGGCCTTCTCTGAGGACTCAGCAAGCAGATAAAATAAAATGAAGAACTGAAAAGGTGCATTCCCATGTAAACATAACAGGGAATTTTTCAGCAACACCAAGAAACCAATACAAATAGTTCATGGCGACAACTAACAGATGTACATTCCATGATGTAATACCATTCTTACTACTCAGCATTCATAATTGAGAATTGAGCATGCAACAGTACACCAGATTTTACTGGATTTATCATATATTTAGGAAGTTTTACAGTAGAGATAATATTTAAGCAACATTAGTCCATCCAGCAAAGCATAAGTTTAACAGACAATTTCCCAGCTTCTGAATGTCTGTTTGGGAAACAGCTTGATCATTAATAATCCTTGCTCTGTATTCTACAATAATGAACAAATACACATTTTTCCCTCCTTTGTGTAGAGGCCCAGGTACCTTACATTCCTAGACACTTTCCAACACCTGCATGGCCAGGCTGTAACAGAAAGCAAGCATAAAATAAAAGCTTGTCTTATTCTAGTCTTATTCTTTAGCACGTGGGAAAAAAATGGGCCATTCATGAATGACAACATCTTTATTTTGTTACAAAGTGTTGCAATTCTCCTGTGTAAAATTCAAAGACATAATTTTAAACCATCAAAGAGCAAGGATACAGAACAGGAAGGCATAGACTACACTCCAACTTGACAAACAAATATTTCTGATCAACATATTGACCATTACTACTTTCTTTTTTCTAGGGGGAAAAAAAAAAAAGTCGGCACATCAGAATGCTGAGGATGCAGTAAACAGTAAAATAAATTAAAAGATACTCCATTACTTTCCATCTATTTATTGTATCTTTTTTGGTAAATTATTCTTATTCCTGTTTATATGTTTGAAGGAGACTTGGAGCAATGTTTCTGCTGATTCAGTCTGTTAGGTTAAAGTGACATTTTAATGAAACGACAAGAAGCTATTGAAGTGCAAGAAATTTTTCATGTAAGAGAAAAAGCAGCAGACCAATTCTGCAAGTGGAAATGTTAATTTTTGTTTATTTACTTTTTTACAAGTGCACAGATATTCCACTAGCATATGCTGCAGTTTTCAACACACTAGAAGATTTTATTTCAATCTATTTTTAGTTTTCAAATTGTTAACATTTTTCATCCGTTACTCTTTCCAAGTTTTGGTCTTAAAATGTAACATACCACTCTTCGGGAATACAAGTATTTTATACACTTAAATTTATCTCAAAAGGTAGTATTGCTTGAAGAAACTCCTAAAGAAAGTGTTTGCTACTGCTAGTCTCCAAGCTGTCTGGGATCTCCCATTTCTCATCCCATTTTAACTCATTTTAACTAAGGTGTTTTAACTACTAAATGATCCTCCAAGTTAAGTGTATAAATCGTATTAGGATTTCAAAATAGTCTGCTGCAAAAGTCTTAACTGTTTTGTCTCATGGAACAGTATACTTGAGTAACTTGAAGAAACAGATGGTTACGTGAAACTTGAGAGAATGAGCTGTGGGTGGTTCTTTACTTCCTCAGGCGTAGTTCCTCAGGAATTAACTGACAGATGAATTTAAAAAAAAAAAAAAAATAGCATCTTCCAATAGTTCTTTATGGACTCAGGATAGCTTTCCTCATTGGCCTTGGTGTGCCAGATATAAAACTGCAAACCGCTTATAAACTCTCTCTTGGGATGTCCTTTAGAACAGGCATTGGAAAGTTCTAAACAGCCCCAAAGTGGATCTGTTTACAGAGTTTTTAGGTGAGGAACACACTTGTCTGTAGGGATCAACTGGCTTCCACGCTTTTCCTCAGAATTTTCTTAATCATTCAGAGGGACCATAGCCAGAATTATTTGTACAATCACTCCATTAAATATTTTTGCTCCCCCAAAAAGATCTTTTGCTAGGGCCAGAAACTTGGATGACAAAATAGTTTAAAAACAAGCAGGAGGGAAGGGCTCCATCAGGCTCAATCAAATCTTGCAATGTCTCATTCAGTAACCCTTGCATGAGATCTCCAGTAAAGATGAGGTCAGCAGCAAGAGGTTCTGTTTCTCCAAAGCTACAAAGTGGCCAAGTAAAGGAAGGAATTGCCCGAATAAATGCTTCAAATGTTTTTCAGCTCTCTTTTTGGAGTTAGGAAAAGGAAACTTTGCCAATTCCAGATTAAGGACCTCTGATTATTTTTGTCTCAGGCAGCAGGAACTATTACTTACAAAGGCAAAATCAAATCAGTGGTTCTGGCATTTGCTAATAGTGTAAGGTCTCTCAGAGGTAGCAAAAACACAGACTTTTTCCTCTCTTGGCAACATATACGCTGCTACTGAAGCACTTAATTAAACCACAGAAATAACACTGTTGAGAACATACTCTAAGCTTACCAATATTCTTCATTTTACTCTGCACCAGAAACAGTTTCAGTGAGGATTGCAGTCTTTCTAGAATTCCTTTTCAAGTGCTTATATATAGCATGAAAAAAAAAAGGGGGGGGGGTTTTTGGGGGGGAAAAGAGTGCTTCTAAGCAAATCAATCAATTAAATGTATGCCAGCTAGCACAAATGGCTTCGACAGGACAGACCAGAGCTGCTCTGTCGTTTCTACCCTAGCATGAAGAGGCACTTAACATCCAGCCCCGAGGAAGAGAGGTGGCCAGAAAGCTCTGCATTTGAAGACTCACACCTGCAGCATGAGCATACATGGACGTATTCTCAAACACTGAACAAAACAGGACTCTTGTAGACGCTGTGGGAGAGATTTGTCAAATAACTGCAAGTTAAAATAAAACACGCTTCAATGTGGTTTGTATTTTAGTTTTTAAACTGTGTAATCTGAAGAATTTCAAACCTCTTGTTCAAGAGCATATAGTCTTATAAAACAGAGAAAAGGCTAGTATTTAAAATCTAAATTTAAGAAATGAAGCATTACCATCTCCCCAGTAATTCTCCCCAGGAATACAAAATCTTCTCAGGACAATCCTTTGACACATCACCAGTGCCACTGGAGAGTTCATTATCACTCTCTGGAAAAAATAAAAATAAAAAAAAAAAAAAAAAGACAAAACAAGAAAACAAAAGCATGCACAGATTTACCAGAGAGAACAGACATTACAGATGCATACATATAGGTCTCAGACAAATTCTTCTCACATAACACTTTTAAAATCACAAAAAGACATACAAAATATATGGGAAACCATAAAGAATGTTTAGCAGACTTGACAAAAGTGTATTAATAAAGTTACCGTAAAGTTTAAGAGATCAATACTAGGGAATAATTCACAATACTGTTACAGTAAAAAGGGCTGGGATCTAGAAAAGTATTATGTAAGAAAAGATTCAAGGCTGTCAACTATCCATTTAATGAAATTTCACAATGTCACATCAGAACTCTCCTTTAAAGCACAGTAGATAATGCTACTTCATTACTCTGCATCCCTTACATGCCATTCTGCTCTCTTGTGGTGCTCTGATCTCAAGAAGCTTACTCAGAACCACAAAATATTTATTTTTTTTTTTACTGAAGCAAGTTCATGGATGGGCAGCAAAAACAATACTGTGACATTAAAGGTCATATTGCATCCAACAGAAAAGAAAGCTGCAAATGGAAAAGAAACCTTCTAAGTATTAAGAATAAAACACTTCTGAAGACAGATATATCATTATATGACTAATGCACAAAAGCTGAAGGGATAATGTGAGCCTGGGGTGGTGTGCTCTAATAACCACCCAAGCCAAGTAACCATCCAATTTCCAAGTGTCCTGCGGGACTATGCAGCTGTCCACACTAAGTGGAACAGCCTAACTCTTTAGAGCACTTTCCCATGTGAACATGGTTTTGAAGTTATTTGGACTTTCTTCCAGTTTTATCTCAATAAAATACTGCTAAAAATTAAACATGAGTACAATTTCAAAACCACCAAATGCTGACAGAGCTCCAATTCTCAGCATCTTTACTATGAAACACAACCTCAAGAGAGCCACTGCCCCATTATCCTCAGAGGCCTCTGAAGCTATGGACAGTTTAGATGTTGAAGAGCAACTCCAAGGTTGCCCTTTCCCATAAAGTGAGCTGTCTCAAGCAGCTAAAATAAAATGAAAAAGGAGGATCATCTGCTCCCAAAATCCCTTAGATACTCTCTTCAATACCGCTCAGTCACATCTGGTTGCTGATCTAGTATCTTTAATTCCTCAGGTGCATTAAATACTTCCAACTTTGTGTAGACAACAGTAGTAGTTCAGGTAAAGGAGGATCTTCAGTACTTGCACAAGTATCCTCTTAAGTCTTCACCCTTGTCATTCTCACTTCAATTACACATTTCTAATTTATAGTGTCATCAATTGTCAAATACAAGCCATTAGTAAAAATATCATCAGTGCTTGAATTTGACAATGAACTGTGAGGACAAAGAGAGCATATACTGTATTTCAAGGACAATTAACAGCAAGAATGCTGCCCTGAGAGAAGAGAGAAGCATATCGGAAATCTCTTTGCATTTCAAAATGAACATTAGATTAGTCACACCCTTTAGCTTGGAACCCAGTTGTAGAGCTTCACAGGCCCAAAAATAAAAGATCAACCTGCATTTAAATATTTCCTCTTCGAATTAAAAAAAAAAAAAACAAACAACACACAAAACAAAAAACACCCCAAAAAACCTCACCCAAAACCCCCAAAAACTCCCCAAAAAACCCAAACCCCCCCAAAACCACCCCCAAAACCCCCCAAAAAACCAAAAACAAACAAAAAACCCAAAAACAAAACCAAGAAAAAAATCCCACCAAACCAAACACCCACACTCCTCAGAAATCTACAGGCAACTTGATTTTAGTGTTTCACAATCTTTTGCTAGATCTAAATCTTTTGCTAGATCTAATTCACTAGATCTAAAGGTGGAAATATGAAGATCTAAAAAACCCAAATTTATAATTTTAACTAAAATTTGGTATTACAGTAAAAGGTTTCCCAGTAACCAACGGAACCCTCTAAGTTCCAGTGGAAGAAATGTATTTGAAGACCCAACTTTCCTTTCATTTTAAAATTACCAAAAATATTGTAAAGGCAAATCTCCACCCTTACCACCTAGGCCTGGTAATAACTAACAAAATTTCAGTTAAAGCAATTAAATGCATTACATTTTTTAAATTCTCCCCTCTCCTGATTTGTCTAACTGGATCAAAGAGATCAATTATAAATGCACTCCTTCTACTTCCTATGGAAACAAAGGAGAAAAAGGTTGAGGAAACCTTCTCTAGATAGAGTACATTGGCCATTCAGAGACATGAGGCACATGTTAAAGATACTGGTATGTATTAAGAATCTCAAGAAACCTGGCTTACACCAGAAATTTGGATTAACCCCCTATTTCAGAAAGGTTTCACACATTCAAGGAGAAGGAAGACAATTTGGCACAGAATTCTGAAAGGAGAGATTTGAATTACTTTGGGAGACTGAAGAAGTACAGTGCATCTCTACAAGAGCTACCGGCAGAACCATGCAGAAACAAACCTTGCAGTCTGAAACAAAATCTGATGAAGATGAATAAAATCCTCAACCAGACTCAAACGTTGAAAAATGAAGCTACACTGAATACTTCTAGGAACAAAGCACACTAGTTGTTATATGATCCAAACCTGAGCTTGCCAAGGAATACTAACATCAGACAAAAGAAACTTTTTTTCTTTTTTCACTATACTGGTGTTCTATGCAAAATTCAAAGTTCTTAAGGAAATCAGTGTTACATAGCATATGTATTCCAGCAAGATATATCATAAAGCTACAGTGCTTCAGCCCTGAAAATTCTTTCATCTGAAAGACTTAACAGTATTTGGAATGTATTATTCAGTTATATGTCAGAAAATCACAGGCCTTAATTAGAAATGCCATATGCTCCCTTTCAAAAGACGCTAACGTCAAACTTCAAAATAGAACAGGGCAAAGGAGAGAGAATAAACAGCTTTAAAAAAATCTGTACTTTTACATACTATTTACATACTATTTACATATTCTAACCTGTATAAGCACTGAAGTATAAATTGGGGGAGGGGGGGAGGGGGAAAGGAGGGGAAGACCGTGGGAGGGATATTTAACTGTAGATGTTCTTCTCTGATGTGTACTTTTATACATTTTTTTCCACATTCTCTAGCATCTAAAAGCCAGCAGCATTAGCCAGAGCATGATTTTATCCACCCTTATTCTGCTGGGAATGCTACAGATCCCTGCATGGCAGCAGCACAGAATCACAGAATACTTTGGGCTGGAAGAGACCTCTGGAGATCATGTCATCTGAGCAGCTCCTAGTCACTCCTAGCAGCTCTAGTTAGATCAGGTCACTCAGGACCTGAGTGGGAACGTAATCCTGAACACCTTCAAGAAAGGAGATTGTAGAATCTCTCTGGACAACCTGTTCCACTACTTGACCATGCTCATGATTTAAAAACAAACCAACCAACCCACCAATCCCATCCTTTTATCTAAGCAGAAGTTCTCAGGTTCCAACTCATGTCTGGTATCTGTTGCTTCTCAGCCTGTTATTGTTCACCTCTGAGAAGAGTCAGGCTCCATCTCCTCTGAGGCCTCTGATGTAGTAGTTGTAGACAGTGACAAGATTCTCCTCTGCGCGTTTTCTTCTCCAACCTGAACTAAACCCAGTTCCCTTAACCCCTCATTGCGTGTCATGTGCTCCCACCACCTCACCAGCTCAATGGCCTCCACTGGACTTGATCCAGTGTGTCAGTCTCTGGCTTGTACTGGGGAGCCCCAAACTGGACACAGTCCCCAGCGCAGTCTCGCAGGTGCTGCATAGGGTGCATGGATCACCTCCCTCGACCCGCTGGCTACACCCCTGTGAGGACAGCCCAGGGTGTGTATGGCCACTGTTGCTGCGATGGTGACACTGCTGACGCGTTTGCGACTCTTTGCCTGCTGGGATCTTCTGGTACTTTTCTGCGAAAGTCGCTTTGTATCTGGTTAGTGTCCAGCCTGTCTTGTCACACAGGGTTATTCTATCGCTGGTATGGGACTTGTCTCTTGCCGTTGAACCTGCCTGAACCTGAGGTACCTGCCAGTCCATTTCTCCAGCCTGTCCAGGTCCCTCAGAGCAGGAGCCCTGCCCTCCAGCATTATCGACCACTCCTCCCCATTTGCTGCTGCCCACAAACCTGCTGAGGGTGCACTCAGTCCCATCAGGCAGGTGATTAATAGAGACATTTAACAGCACTGATCCCAATACTGATCCCTGAAAGATACCACTACTTGCTGACTTCCAGCTGGACTTGGCACCATTGATCGATTCTTTCATCGTAGCACTCCAGCCAACCTTCCAACCACATTACTTGTCACTTATCCAGTCTGTATCTCATTGATCTAATAAGGACACTATAGGACAGCATTGGACTCCCTGTTAAAACCAAGGTATACAGCACCCACCAACCGTCCCTTGACCACAGCACTGGTCACCTTGTCACAGAAAGCAATTAAGTCGGTCACAATGATCTGCCCTTCATAAATCTATGCTGGCTGTTCCCGATGACCTTGTTTGTCCTTCACATGTTTAGAAACTACTTTCAGGAGTATTTGCGCCATAACAAGCCCCAGGGACTGAGGTCAGACTGACCCAGAACTTCCTTCTGGCCCAACAATATCACCTGGACTGGGGAAGGATCTCTTGATGATAGTCTGTTTTGTTAGCATACCTATAGACAAACGTACGTGTAGAAAGTGCTCTCTGAAAAATCCGTAGGGGCATTCAAGAACAAACTAAAAAGGAATCAATCTAAATGAAAAGAAGATTGGCAGCCTACTGGATATACATTATTTTGTGCCTACTCCATTTAGAAACACTCATTACATAAATTATTCATTATATGAGCAGACTATTCAGAATAGGGCACAAAGAGTTGTATTTTAAGTGGCCCAGCACTAACATTTATTATGTAACCAGACTCTATTGACAAGGCTCAATTATTACTTTCCCTCCCTCCTTTAAAAAACAGACAACAAGATGCAGAAGTATGACCTTTGGTATGAAAGACCTCTTAGCACTTCAGCAGCACCTTTAAAAAAATAAACTATGGCTCATTATTCTTAGTAATCAATCATTTGGAAAACACTTCCCAAACTGGCCCATTTTCCATATAGCAGAGGCACCTTTTTGAATTTAGCCTGATCCAGAATAGCCTGAAAGGCTGTTTGTAGTGGAAAACAAATAAAAATTTCAGAATTACAATTACCTTTGATATGAAATGGCAACAAGGTTATTCTGGGTTGGGGGGCACGTGCTTGGGTTTTTTTGGTTGGTTTTGTTTGGTTGTTGTTGTTGTTGGTTTTAAATAATGAAGTATTTGTAACTGATGAACTGCCACAGAAGACTATGCTATGCGGTAAAATGGCTGTACATGTTTGAAGCACTGCAAAACCACAAGAGGCTTTAACTGTTTTCCAAGATAACAACAGAGTGATTAAGACGAGCCTCATGAGATAGCTCCACTAGGTCATCTAAGTTCTTTTTAACTTAAGAGAGTGCAGGTCTTGATCATACAGTCCCCTGCAGACATTGGTCTAACCTAACCCTACAAACCTCCAGTTACCTCCCCCTAAGCAGTTCATTCCAAAGAATTCACTACTCTTACTCTATGAACTACTTCTCTCAGTTTGAACTTAATTATTTCTACCTGCATTTTATGCCAATTACCTTTTTCTCCCAGTTTTAGCACATCTCACTAAAAAAAAAAAAAAATAAAAAAGTCTTTCTTTTTTCTTCTCTAAAAAGTCTGCTTCTTTCCTCAAAGGACACATTCTCCAGACTTGAACTCACTTCTGATTTTTTCCTCCAGCTGGTCTATTTTTTTTTTCTCTATGAGAATGTTCAAACAAAATACTGAGGCATCAAGTGTTCAAAACAGAAGAATTACACATGCAGTAATTCTTTATTATAAGCAAATACCCCACAGAAAAAACCACATACACACAGAGACACAAAATCTTGGCCTCCTTTATTTTGGTAGCGCAAGGCTTTTGAGCCCACAAATACACACACAGAGCATCCTTGGAGGATAACTCTAGTATTCACAGCAGCACTGGCAAGTTGTGCAAAGACTGTAGCAGAGTACTGTGAGAAACCAACTCAGAAAAAAGTCAGTTAGCACAGATGTTCCTCTCTGAGCAGGCACTTAACAGACTCTTTCGAACAAAAGTAGTAAGTTATGCTTATTGGTATTTTCCATTTTTGGCTTCAGGAAGCAGATTCCAGTTAAGAACTCTTATTCATGGCAACAAAAATTGAGGTATTAAATATGCTGCAATGTTTTTAATCTTCCTATTTCTAGACTAAAAAGGGTGGGTGGTTTTTTGTTGGTTTGGGGTGGGGTTTTTTTGAATGGGCTTTTTTTTTGCATCTTACTTCAAAAGTCCTCCTTTAAACAATACTCCTTATCCACATTTAACACCAATTATATAGCTACAGTGCTGCTTTCCCAATAGAAAAAAGATCTACCAGATCACCTGAAATAGGACAATGCCTTAGAAGCCAAACTGCTTTGTCAGTTAACAAAAAAGGTAAATAAGGCAGAAATCTATACTGTTGTTTCAGAGAATTCAAGCAAGTAAGTAAATAAGTGAACATCATCCTAAAATGATTAGAAATGCATTAATATAGCAGATAAAAATGAACAGGTGGGATTCGAGCACTGATGTGAACAAGAAAAAAGGATTTTTTTAATGAGTTGTAATTGGGAAGCTGTTACAAGTGAAATAAAGAGTAGGTGGAACTGAAAAATAATACAGTTGGAGCAGCCTGAAGGAAGGGAAATTAGGTCATGAAGATAGGTGGGAAAAGAATTGGAATACTTCAAAAATGAGAAGTTTGATTTTTCATGTAGGAGAAGAACAAAAACGAAGGGGGAACTGAAGTTGGCAGCATATTATCAGGGCAACAAGATATAGACGTTAACTGACAAAGAATCATTCCATACATACTAGATAAAAGAGGATTGTGAAAAAGGCCACCAAAAAAGCAAGTTTCCATTTATAAGGTAATAGGAAATTATAGCACATGAACTATAGTTTCACCAGGAAAGACAAGAGTGAAACAAAGTTTAAGTCATGAAATCCATTCTAGCATTAAGTAAGGTAGATTTTCAGAAAAGTCCAACTTTTCAGTGCATTATAAAATATTTTGAAGAGGGCAACAAGATTTCAAAATGCTTTCCAAATCATATATTTATGAAATTACAATCCTCAGTATATTTTCTAATTTAGAGGGAAGAGCAATAGTCAGGAGCAGAAAAATATGAATGCAGACAACTAGCATTGACTTCTGCTCACAAGAACCTTCTGTTTATATGTAAGTTACATAATTAACTTGAAGAAAAATTAACATGAGAGCTACTGAAGTACATCTAAAGAGAGTAAAAACAAAAGCTATCTGCCCGGTACTGCAAAAATTAGTATTTTTATTCTTATTCCTTTTTATGAATTATCAGATACACATTTTTCAATTAGACTCATTCAAGCAAAAGCTAATGCTGGCAAACCTCAGAATTTTGACTACCTTGCAAAGAATTTGGTAATTTAATTGCTTCTCTGTGTAACCGAAAATCTGGATCCCCAAAACCACTACATTTGATGAGCACCAAAACAGCATGGCATTCTTTCTGTCAGACAGATATCTGCCTTTCACTCCCTGCATACAATAATAGTTTTCACACATGTTATAAAGAAGTCTGTGCGGAGCCTCTCAAAGGACCGACACTTCCACTTTGAAACAATTCTGTTGGTTGTGTGAAATGGCTAGCCAAACTGACCTTTTCTTTTTAATACAAAAAAAAAAAAATCTGCATTTAAAAACATAGCTTAGTTCTATGTCATATAGTTTCTACACAGGCCGTGCACTACTGTCACATTAAACAAGAATCATTGAAAAACACACACACACACACAAAAAAAACACCACCACAAAACCACCACCACCACAAAATTAAGCCTTAACTGTGCATCCAAATCTGAGTGCAGAAACACGTGCAAGGAGACAATTCTAGTGTAGGGAATATACAAGTGGGCCACCATGCCGTATCTAAATTTGATGTACAACTGCTTAAAGCTGAATAAAAGATGGAGAAAAATTATCGCTTCAGTTCAGTAGTTTTGCTCCCACACAGATGACAAAGCCAACTAAATGCTGCACAGTGGAGGTATTCTTGTAAATATAAACATCTTCCACATGTACTGTGCTGTCTGAAAACTGACATCTTCGAGAACATGCAAGAAAATCAAATTTGAGATGCTGTCACCGTTCTAAGGCAACGCAGTTCTTTACTCCGCATTACTAATTTGTAGATTAGTATCTACTGCCATATTTGATATAATCAAATAAAAAGAAAACCAAAATTATAAGCACATAAACATTGTATATTGCCTGGCATTTAGTTGAAGTGCCAAGGCAGTATTCAAGGCACTTTGATTGTAAAATACTGAGACTTAACAAAACACTAGAAAGCTAATGACCAAAATGAAAGAGACAAGAATCTCACTTTGAGGTTAATAATTATTAGTAAACTGTTGGGGGAACTATTTATTGAGAAAAATATTTTTAAACATTTTTATATAAAGGTGGTTAAATAAGGTAATTTTTTTAATGATATGTGAAATTCTATCTTAGTAGAAATTAATAGTAGCGGCAGCTTGAGGCCACACAAACCCAGGGCATTCATGACTGAAACCTGAGAAGATGCTCTAGCAATAGGAAGTTCTAATTTTCAGTAAGCTGACAGGATTGCAAATCCTTTTTCAAATTACTTTCAAAGTACTGTACTGTTTAAAGGCAGAGAAGGAAAAGACAACCACTACCAAAATAAAGCGTCCAAACCATTCAAAATAATCTGCAATTGCTTTCAAACACCAATTTATGCTCATTTATTACTGAAAAACTGTCTATTTTGTACCACGATCTGAAGTGATTTTATGGAAGCTATAAAAAAAGGACTGAAATCAAAGAAACAGACTCCACCTATGTACCCAAGGAACTGAAAACTCCCTCAATTTGAAAGTAATTTTTCCCATCATTCTGCAAGAATAAACTGAAGTTGTCAACAGATTTCCCTGGAGTGTTCATGAGCAGCAGGCCAGAATTATGGAACTGTATCTTGCCTTGAACTTCACAACGCCAGCGTGAGCCACAGATTTTATCAAAGAAAGAATCCCTACCTACAACGTGTTCCCAGATGCGCTTTGCAGGAGTGTTTCGTGGACACTGGAGAGGAATACAATAGCTCAGAGTCAGTCACCCTGATTTCTTGAGGACCTAGCCTGCAAACCTAGCAGTCTGGGTTACAGGAGAGGAAAGAACCTGAGGCCCAGCCAGGTGACCTTCCCCGTATTTCCATGTCCCTATAAACCTGGAACAGAAAAAACCTTAAAATTCCCCCATTTTCCATTTCATTTACAATCATCCAATTTCATTCAATATTTCTGTAACTCACAGAAATGCTTCAAAATCAAAATGTTGCAAATACTTCCCTTTTAACAGAAAGGCCATACTTGCATGAACAAATTTAAATACAACTGTAACTTTCAACAAGAACTGCTACCATTTAGAGCATATTAAAAAAAAAAAAAAGCAGTCTTCTAAACACAGTATTTTTTTTTAATATACTAAGGAAGGGATTATATTCTTGCCAGCAGCACAGTAACAACTGCAGAAGTCAGCTGAGTGTGTTTTTAATAAAAAAAACCCTTAACTTGAAAGGCATCAAAATAATCCAATGCAAGAGAATGGATAGTAGAGTCCATAAAATGACATCAGGCTCATCAGGAATATTTTCATTTGGAAACTGAAGATCTGAATTCCTCAGAAGTCCTTTTATTTCAAAGCTCATCTCTTACGGAACTGCAGCAAAGGGCTCTTGCCTGAAGATAGCCACTAGCCAAACGACCTCATGAATTTAAGATTTATAAAGTTTTAGTTCATTTTTATGCAGATTGCAGAAAGACGCCAATACAGATTTAATTGATCTTGTTTAGGACCCACCAACATTACTCTGTATTGGATTAACATAACACACAGTTCCTATGAATTACATAAAGTTATTTTTAATTTGGATAAAAATGCAGGGTTGACTATTTCCGCACTACTAATGTCATTCCTCTCACTCAGTCATCCTCATTCGTTCACACTGTCCCTCATTGTAAACCCCTATTTTATCACAGAGTACTCTCAATAGCTCTATTGACTCCTAAAACACCACCTCCTCTACTCTTTTGCTTTTTTGAGTCCTGAAAACAGCCTCTACCCACCCACAACATTTGACACAGTATCTTAATTTAGTTTGGCTGATCATCTCCGATCATTTAGTATTGCCCACTCCTTAACTACTGTACGTACTATGTTTTTGTGTTGTCCAATACATCGCACTCAGATTTCTTTGAAGCTTTCAGGGTCCTCTACCCTTTCATTTATATTTTCATTGTCAAATTTCACCATCTCCACACTGAATTTCCATACCTCTTACGTTAATTTTTCTATTGTATAATATGTCTTTCATTCTGACAGCTAAGAGAGCTAGCTTTACCCTCTTAAGTTTGTTATTTCTTCTCTTTTGCTGCCCTTTCTTACTTCTACAGCTTCATACTTACATATAATTTCTTCTTATTAAAGATCAATAACTAAACACCAGCACTTTTCAATAGGATTCTTTCTGGTTTAAGCCCACTGTTCATGGATCACTGCCCACTATGCTGTCAACAGCATCCCTGCTCAATTTCCAGCTGTCAGAAAAGTCGTATCTAAACCATCAAGAAATCTATTGCTGTGGTAAATAAAACCACAACCCCAAACAGTACTGCATTCCTGGAAGTCATCTGAGTGTTCCAGAGACAACCTACAACTTGTGCTCAGAAAGTTCTTTCTGGAGACTTGGTAGGCACATTATCTTTTACCTATGGCAAATTACCCGTTTCAGAATGTCTGCTAAACATCCCCTGTTTACACTGTTGTAATTTATGGACTGGAACCAGCCACTTTGGGACCATATAAACCTTCAACAACAAAAAAATCTTCAACTCTGTTACAACCAGTTTAAAGACTATTCTCTATTTTTAAACAGAATTGTTCCCACTTACAGTGATCCTTAACCTTCTAACATTATTCCAATTCAAGAAGAAACTCAAATGGAGTTATCTAGTATTCTCCTGAAATGTTTTATTATAGTTTAAAAAAATCCAATATTATAGCCAATGGAAGGTCATCATTTCACACAGTCTAAGCAAGCACTGCTGCTAGAAGAAGACAACCTGTTGCTACTTGTCTCTAGGACTACATTCTCCTTGCGAATGTTTCTGTAGGAAAGAAATTTTCTCCAATCCTTAGGCTCATGCATGCAGCAAGCCACTTCATCCTGCCACAGAATGACACTACAATAAAAAAGCCCCGTGCAGCTTTGTCTTTTTTGAGTAATGCAATATACAAACCATCTCTTCTGCACACCTTCTCCCTTATTCTTAATGCTCCAAAAAGGAGAAAGATTGGCTCAACCAATTGTGCTCTGTACCTTGTTACAAGATTCTACTCAAATATATTAACAGTGTACTTTTCTGCTTACTGATAAAAATTGAGTCTTAAATTCATTTTAATTGAAACCTTTCCAGAAAGTACAAGAATTTCCTCATTATGTATTAGAATCTTTTAAATTATATTCTGAATTTAATAGAAAACTTCCTATCAAGGAGTGTACTTTACATTCTAGGTTTTGACAAGGAATCATGAATATTAATTTCATTTTAAAAATTATTATCTCGAAAGCAAGGAACTTTAGATGACTGAGTTGCCAGAAATATCTATTACAATATTAATAATTTAAAAAAAAAGTGAGGTTGAGCTGAAAGATCTCTAAGTAGCTATTGCGCAATCTTGGCAAAGATCTTTTTTTTTCATATAACTGTTCAGATGAAAAATAAAGCTAAAATGAGAAAAGAATATTAAAAGCTAAGAATGTTATTTAGGAAATATATGATCTCAATTTTATTTAGGCAGTTGATGCACATTTGAAAGGGACCATGCCTAACACTAGTATAGTAATTATTTTAAATCACTATTGGGGAAGAGCAGGAATCACGTTCGGCCTTTCATTAAAACAAAAAGAACAAGAATATTGAAAAAAAAAATGCCTTCTTTCTTATGAACATCTTTATTCATATACTCATGACATAAAACATCCCACTGATGTGTGTGTATTCACACACACACGGTACAGAGAAATTGGGTAAGGTGCAAATGAGGCATGCATTCTTACAGCATCATACAAATGAAACTGCAATGTATAGTGTTTCTGAAGCGAATTAAGTAATATTCTGTGGGCATGTAGTATATATAGACAGATATAGCACCAAAAAAAAAAAAAAAAAAGAAAGGAACAGATAATAATCCTCAATATTTATAATGAGAACACCAGCCCCTGGCCTATGAAATAGTAAAGTCCTCGCAACGCACACCTGCCCTAGTCAGGATGCAAGCAGAAAACATCTACATGGCCAGGTAGCTACCATCCTGAACTTTAAAGAAAAGGAAAAGCCTTCTTCCAAGGCTAAGACAAGACATTGTAAACTCAAGGGGGTTTTTTTCCATCATCATAATTAGTACCCTGAAAAGAAAAAGAAAGAAAAAGAATGAAGAGATTTATTTAGAACAACTGCAAATGACTCATTTAACCTGCATATCCACTAGGATAGATAACTTCTAGGCAGATAGCTCTAAATGCAGTTTCCATGAGAACAGAGTCACATCACGGTATTTTTAATGTCTTCTCTTAGGAAGTAATCTACATTTAAAATATGGAAACTAGCATTAGGAAACTAAACCAAAGTTAAGCTTAGGTTCATACCCCAGTGGAATACTTTCACTCTATAATAAAATAAAGCCATTCTATATGAGTATCAAGAGGACAATACCCACATTATTATTAATTGTGCTACATGGATCAAATTCTGGAACACTGCTTTACTCTTCCCAGTAAGAAGCAATACTTTAAAAAGTATTCAAGTAATTACTTAAACCCTATCCTATTAAACAAGCTCCAGAAAACATTCTGACTACACAACTCAAATATCCAGTAAGGAAAAGAACACCCACAGGTGCTGAACTACACTACACAGAATCACAAGACCCAAGGTCAAATCTGAAATAATTCTTGCTCTGAACAGTAAAGCAATCCCAAACACCAGTTAAATAGAAAAGCTCCTTTAGAGAAAACAGTATTTTTACTATTCGGAAGCAGTACTTGAGACAAAGGAGGGAATAACAGTGATAGCCAACGCCCATCCTACTCCCTCCCAGGGATCAGTTGAAGGTTTTCACTTCACCAAAGACCGCCTGGCTGTGGGTTTTGTAGGCCTGGTGTCACTTGGGATACATGGAGCTTTTAGTTTGTAACTAGAAGAGGCTAACCATGTAACCATACCTGTCTGCTCCTGGCAGTGTTAATCACAGGGGTCTGATTTGTATTGCATAAACTAATATCCAACTACTTACCTCTAAGTAAGAGCTGAGAAGGAATTTTTCCACTGTAATAAGTGAGAGTTTTTAGTACTGACAGAACAGTGGCAGAAACCTGAAGAACAACTTTGTAAAACCATCACGAGTTCTGGTAGGTCAGATATACAGATCAAAAAGGGCATGTTAAAAGTCTATTCTGAATGCTATGGGCTAATCCTCAGAGTACAAAGAGATGACAGTAGGCCAAGGGCCTTCAAAAAAACCAAAACCCAACCAGACAAAAAACACACCAGTGGGAAAGACACTTGAGGTACTGTCAGCTTTGGAAGGGGTAAGCAAATACGCTGGGTCTACAAACAGCAGCAACCCCCAACAAGATCTCTGACTGAACCAGGAGATTTTTTGATAAGCCCTAGTTATAAATGAGGGAAAATGCATCACATGCTAAGCAGACAGCTTGGGGGTGCAGAATTCCCCGTAGGAGTCTGTTTGGGACTGTTTTTTTGGTTGTCTTTACAAACAGGCATTTAAAGGCTGCTTTTTCAAAGCCCATTCCATCTCACATTCAAGGCAAATGGCTTCTGATCAGAAGAAAATCCCTCCAGAAAAGGTTTTCTCTCTCATTAGCAGAGCTCAAGTGCAGCGGTAACACATTTTGAAGTGTACAGAAAAATGGATCTGTGCAGCTCTGCTGCTTCTCTGAGAACTCCAAATAATGGGTTGGTAAAAACGCCATCACTAAAGAACTGCTGCAAGTAGCAACTAATGTGATCTTTTTGTCCAAAACAGTTGTATTTCTAATAGACACAAAGCAGAAGAATTAAATGAATAAATTAACAGCAGAAACAGAATAGTACTATCTATGGGAACTATAAGCGCACATTTATTCTTACCTTCTTCTGCCTCATCCTCCTGGGATGACATAGGCCCTCCTCCACTTGCTGGGCTGGCCAATTCTTCCTCTCTTGCAGATTCCCTTTGTAGACTGACAACTTCATAAATTGCATCCCCAGCACTTGTATGGCTTTTTCCTTCAGACTAAAACAAAATATATGTATGTATTAGGTCCCCACTGTTGATAAATACAGTTCTAATAGTATGCCAGAACCAAACCCAAACACATACAAACAAATTTCCTATCAACACTAAACAATCGTTCCAGCAAGACTCCCTCAGATTTCTTCGCAATGGCATACAGAGACTGGCAGTAATTGCCAGCTGTTTCTCCTTAAGTTCCATAGGTAGAAAACACTAATAAAACTCCATTATTTCCAAAGCTGCCTCTTAACAACATTTTTAAGTATTGTTCAGAATGAGGATTAAAAAAGCTTTCCAATTTAAATACAGCTATACTGAGATGAGGTCAAAGAGAAATGGCAGGAAAAGAAAAGAGGAGAGAATAACCAGGAAAAAATATTAGAGTAATCGACATCCCAGGAACTGAATCAAATGCCTTAATGAGAAGAAAAAAAAAGTAATAATGGCAAGAGGTTTTAGGAGATAAAGACAAGACCTAAAAAAAAAAAACCACCTCATGTTTTTTGAAAGCTGTAAATTGGGAAAGGCTCCTTGTAGTGTTTTACTCATTAAAAAAACCCAAACAAACAGAAAAATGCATTCTTCTTCCAGAGAGTATAATTTGTAATATACTGCTCTTAATGGGGAAATGTATTAGCTGAACCTAGTTTGTGTTTGTAGCCTAAGTTTTATTTATTAATTACTTTTTTATATGTGTGTCTCTGTGTGCACACATGTATAAATTATGAATATCTGTCAATACAACAGTTAAATTAGCTTGGAAATTTGCGTGTGGTATCTGTATCTATATATATTTGAGGTCTGAATGTTTTCAGTGGAAAAAACTTTCAAGGTAAACTACCTCAAAAATCGAGGGGCAGGAAAATTTTTTTCTTTTTACTTCAGGCTGGTAAAGTTCAGAGTTTAATCTACATCTTTCATGTTCAATGGAGTTTCACATGAAAAATAAGTTAGTTACCTATACTTCAAAGCACTAAGTACAAGGTTGCAAGTTTTAAAATAAAAGTATTTAGTATCTCCTCCAAGTTCCAGTTCTGAACACCATTATTATTTAGTGACATGCAGTGATTAATGTATTTGTAGAGAATTCTATAAAACTGTAAACTAATGATGGTATTAAATGAACCAGCCCAAAATTTTGTGGTATTTTATCCTTTGTGCATCTTGCCTAATCAGTTAAAATAAGGTAATTTTTGAACATATTAAAATCATCAAATTAACATGAAAAGGAACACAATTTCAGTTAGAGAATATTAAGTTTGTTTAAAAAAAACAAAACAATGCCAAAGTTGGAAGACTCCATGACACCTTTGCTGGAGATGCACATGAACTGCTGACCACCGCTCGCAATTTCAACAAGCTGGTGAAATGATGCAGATGGGTAGCTTAAACAGGGACTACTTGGACTGACATAATGGAAATGATTGGATACAGACAAAATTTTCCTACTGTAGTTTAGATCAACCATTCAGATCTACTTCCTTTAAAGCTGATACTACCAATTATCAGCCAATTTTGCTGCCTGAACTGCTCATGAAGTTAGCCTGATGAACTCTGGGGGTGTAGGCATAAATACTCTGTATTTTGTAACATTTAGCAAGATGATACTAGAGACATTATCCCTGTCTTATTCTCACAGAACACCATTATCAAGTAATTACAAAGTACTTGGTTAAATCAATCATGTATTGATGCCACTAATATTATTAACCATCACTATAGCTTTTATTTTTGAGGGAGTAAGGCATGAGGTACTATGGATTTCACTGTATGTCACAAGAATTAGAAGTCTTCAGCTCCTTGCTCATGTTCTGGTTAACTGCAAGATCCAGCTCTATAATAAACGCAAATAATTTGGTTATTTATTTTTTTCTGAAGCATGAATGTGCTATCTACAGGAATCCACCTTTACAAGGATCACATTCCAATGATGAAATTGTGCATGAGCAATGCAGTGAGATAGATGGATGTATAGACAGATAAAGAAAGATCCTAAATCACAGAGCAACCTGCATTTCTGTCATTCCTCATATCTGACTGCACCTCACCAACCTTGGTTCAGACTACGAAATCTATCTGAATCCTTCCTCAGAAGAGTTCTGACTTTCCTCTGCCAACACAGCAGGTCCCATTTACCCCTGCAGGAAAAGGCCATTTCATTGCCCCCTTCCTTCTGGAACATCAGCAATGGATGCTTCCTCACTGGAATGGGTGCCTCGCTGTGACAGCCCAAGTCTAAACTTTCCTGCCAAGGGCTCTGCACGCCAGAGCTTAGAACTGGGCAGGCTGCACGTGTGAATTTCTCACCCACAGTCAAACACGCTACATAAGACAATAATGCTGTCGGTCACTGTGTAAGATTTTACATCACCAGGAAATCATACCGCAGGATTCGTTGTCCTGCACAGAGAAGCCATCTGTTTTTGGAGCTGAGTCCTTTGATATTAATCCACTGTTATGTTCCCTAGCATCTACATAAGCTCAACTGCTCTCCCCAGAAGTTCATAAATGGCTGATCCCAATGCCAGACGCAGAGTTATTTTCCGAGGAGGAAGAGTGCCGGGAGGTACAGTGTCTTTCAGAGGTATCTGCAGAAATCAGAAATCAGCTATCGCCATACAAACTGTCCAACTGATAACTGGCTAAACAAAGACTTGCTACAGGTCAACCAGAAAGATCTTGTCATCCATAATCAGGACCTAATTTTGTAGAAAGATCATAAAGATTAAAAGCGTCCCTTTCCCAAAAACCTGCAGAATGGCTCTTCAGAATTTTACAGCAGGCAGAAATGAATGCGTTTCTTGGGAGGCATGCGTATATATATTGTCACATTGTAAGGGGTGAGAAAGAAAAAAAGAAAGCATCCATACTCGTCAATTAAAAGTGGAACAGTTTTAAGTGAATTAAAAAGAAAGCATAAGTGATTATAGACAAGTATCAAACAGCTGAGAATATAATATTTTCAAATTATTTTCTTTAAATTTATAATGTAGATATTCTCAACATTTGCATATAACAGTTGGTTTTCTCAGATTTTCTTAAATTCTAAGTTGCTATGCTAATCTCTAGAAGAAATACAGAAACAGCATTGCATGAGATTTATTTACTCATTAAGCATTAAACATAGCTGCACTTTTGCCATGTAATACCAACATAGCTTGTTTTTTCAGACCTCTTACTGTGCCCCACAGGAAGATAACAACTGAAATATTCACATTAGGCTCAGTAAAATAAAATCACTTCTCTTTGGTTTTATTAGTCAAAGATGACGGACCACAATTCCAATGCAAATGGTGCAGTTAGCCTACGCTGTTCACTTTTTGAACTAATACCACAAGTCTTTGGAGAAAGCAGGTCAAGAGTTGCTGCAGGAGGATGCAGTGCTGCAGGAGGATGCAGCGCTGCAGGAGGATGCAGCTGTGCACCAACCCACAATGAAACCAGGAAGACATAGATACTTTATGTACCTTACCCAGTGCTGAAGAGCATGGAAGAGACTTTAGCATTCTGCTCAACAGACAACTATGCAACAACCACCCACCAGATGAGTTGATGTATCATCTCTCAGTGCTTGACGGAGAAATAAATGCACATTAATCACACAAGCACAGGACTGGGGAAGCTAACATAGGGGGAATACACAACTATGCACTAAGCTTTGCCTTAACCACTTCCCCCTCTGTAGAATCCAGCAGTGTTTGTACAACTTGACTTAAAAGCCAAACTTCAAGGGACTGACAAACTGAAATACTTCAGAGAAGAGTTTGCTAAAAATGGTTATTTCTTTACTGCTATTTGAACATCATTTGAAGGTTAAAATCACCAGCATGAAACCATACAAACAATGCTAATTTAATAAATTATTGCAATAATGGCCCTAGCCTCACATTTCACAAAGCCCTGGGGTGGTGAAGGACAAGAAGATAGTTCATTTTATACCCTTATCAGCAACCATGAGGGTGAGAACACGACAACTTCTCCATGCATCAGAACTTACTTTTCCAGATAATCTTTCTCCAAATTTATCTTTTTGAAAACATGGAGAAAGCAACCTTCTCAGATACTTTCAGAAAACAACAGTAATAGTCTAACTCTTTTAAACCTCTGCATAAGGTTCTTTTGCCTTTAATTGATTATATTCTTAGAGCCACCTAACTTCACATTTTGACCTCAGTAGCCAGGATATCCCTTTGATACATATTATTGATTTTACAGTGAAAAATTCATTTCCCAATTTTACCAGTCAAATGGACTGGCTTCAGAGGTCTTCACACAGGTCAAACTGTATGAAATTACAGAGAATTCACCAGGTAGGTTCAAATTGTTTAAGCCCACAAAGCCAATGACTTATGACTCATTATAATTCAGTTTACAAAGGCACTCAGCATTTATCTATGCCACTTAACATTACACATTTAAGGATTTCAGCAGTAACTAGTTAAAAGAAATGAACTACTGAGGTGCAGGTGCCACGCTAACTTTTATAAAGGACAGATTAAGACAGACAAAACAAATGCTCCCAGCATCAACTCTTCTATAAAAAACAAACATGCAATACCTGTTTTAGCTTCATATAAAAAGTTTCTGTGAAGGTTTTTCTGCTGAAGTACCAGAAGCGTTCATTGGCAGGATACACACGCACCACAGTCTCCAGCAAAAAACGGACTGGCTCTACTACTTCAGTAACCACCATATCCACTGCCACAGTCATGAATACACGCTTATCTAAAACACAAAAATGAGTCACATATGGAAAAAATAAGCAAAGTTCAAATATCTCAACACAGTAAATGACAGAAGTAAACCGTTGTTCATACTGAACTATATAATTCTTGATTCTATTGCACCCATTTTATGTATCTCAGTTCTACACCCTACATGCCTGCTGCACAGAGTGAGTGTATGCATTAAACAGTGCACCAAGTAACGCTGGTAACTTCTTAAAACAAAGACAGTGTATCTTTTAAAAGACAGCAAGCAAAATGCAAAGAAAACAGCATTAAGATACATGATCCCTATCAGACAAAAGGAACATGTATGGGATAAGGTCACCAAAAAAAAAAAAAAAAAAAAAAAAAAGGCTCAAAAAACTTTTTACCCTCCCCCGTCCCACTCTCTGGGCCAGACAGTCCTCATAGCAGCAAACCGCATTTCTAAAGCAAAGCATGGATCCGTAAACTTAATCTGTAATAGCTCCACCTTCCTAACACTGAAACATAATTCCAACTTTTTCAAGCAGAGAATGCAGGATCAGCTGACCAGATGAGACTGAAATAGTTCAAATGTATCTTGCAGGTTTATAACACAAGGAAAGGTTCGTCACAGAGAGAGGTAGTAACCATTATTTTGCATCACAACTAGTATCCTTTTTGCAGGAAGCATAGATTTTTAAAATAAACATTTAGAATCAGACATTACAGATCCCTAGGTTCCCTTGTCTTATCAGGCCAAAAAGGCAAGTGACCATTAAAAAAAACAACCCAAAACCAACCAACCAACCACCTCCACACCACAAAACCAAACCACACCACACACGCAGTCATCTCATAAAACAGAAACAATGTCAAGCTGCACAGCAAGAGTTTTGCCTATATGCTACTTGAAGTAACGTAGTTCAAAAATTCATCAGCAAGAACAGTGGCACTGGCTGTATATATGTGGATATGCCTTTAAGCAACTAACGTGAGCTCTGATGTGGGACAGGAAACGAACTCCAAATTTGCATTCAAACCTTTTACATGACATCAGAGAACATCAATTCCAGCAATAAGGAACTGTGCTATACAATCAAGCACTTCAGTGTTTCACTTCCAGCTGCCCCAAGATGAAGGGGATGTAATGTTATTTGTAATGTTATTTGTAACCAACTCACCTAAAATCTAAAAGAAAGAACAGCAATGCCCACAATTTACTCTCCTGAGTATGGAAGGTAGAAAACAACTTCTGCATGCTTAGGACCCAAAAAATCTGATAACCACTGAACAGGTACAAAAGACCCAGACACTAATTTAAAGTCTCCAAGTCAGCAACACACGGCTCTATGAACAATTACTCACATTGCTATGCTGCCTATGTTTATACAGAAAAGCTCCTAGCCACAGACTCTTGGAACATAATGGTATGTGTACTCAGACATATGCACCAAGTTTTTCAGGAAGAAAATACATACACCAAACCCATGTCAGGTAAACCAAATTAACAAATTGGATTAAATTACCTTTAGGAGTTTCCTCATTAAGTACTAGAAACATGGGTGCATTAGGATTCCATATTCCAGTAATTATATAAGCTTTCCCATCA
>KL262394.1:0-26424 GCA_000699545.1 Podiceps cristatus | reverse complement strand
TCTTTCCCATGGATTCCTAAAAATAATAACATGGGGTTCTATTAAGAGTCATGATTTGAGATCAAAATGACTGAACATGGGGAGGAAAAGTAGCTTTAGGAACTTCAGAGTTCCTAAACAAAGAATATGAAGTAATGAATTGGGAAAGGTTGTAGAGAAATGTGGGGAAAAGAAGAAACATTAGAAGAGAAACATTATATAAGAAAGTGAAGACAAGACCGTTTATCAATTTATTTTTCTCTTATGCTTATTATAAGTATGAAAGCATGGTGGGATGTCTGCCACTCCAAATTCTGAGCAGCTAAGATTGTTGTTAGGAGAGGACAAGTTACAAGAGACTTCATAAAATTAAACTAGCCCCACCATATACACAGAAATGGTCCAGAAAAAGAAAAAAAAAAAATCTGAAGAGAGCAAGACTTCAACTCCAACCCAAAGGTCAAGGTGACTTTTCCCACTCTGTAATTATACCTCTGCCAGCCTTCTCCCTGAGTTGCTCAGGCATGGACTTAGATTTGTAAGACTGACAATGGACTACAATTCCAGACCATAGGAATTTGAGATTTAAAGAGCCAAATTTCAGGACAATATGCAAATAAAGTCAAAACAGCCACATATGATAACATTAATAGTGACAGCAATACCTCTGTATCTGAGAAACTAATGTTAGCAAATAAAACTAGAAAAAAATGAGCCAGTAGACACAAACAGGCAAATAAAATAATATTTGCATATCTTGGCTGACAAGAGAACTAACTACTGATACCTAGAATCATCAACATGAGTAGAGAAATGGACTAGGTGAAACTGGGATAACTGTACAGCCACAAAATAGTTGAGTGGTTTAACTCAAGCACTTTTTGACTTGAAAATAGTTGAATAGCATGAAAGTAAATTGGTATTACCACAGAAATACCACCATTATTTTGCAGTTTTCTTAGAAGCAACTGATAAGAAAAGAAGATTGTAGAAGACAAGTGAATACTTCAAACTCTGAGAAAGAATTTAAATTCAAATGAAGCAAACAAAGGCAAAGTTTTCCACACCTTGGAAAAATAAGACTACTTCCCTGATGTCCAAATATAATAATTATTTGCTCCAAATTTTAAGGCAATATGCTTAGCACAATACAGAAAGCTTAGTTATTTGTAACAACCAGCTGTCAGCTGACCTAATATCAGTGTCTTCACCAACTGAACGAAAAACAAATGCCACAGGTTTTGCACTGAAATGTTTTGCCCACTGTATGTAACAAGTTTCTAGTTTTAAGATATAAACTCCAGGATTTAAGAAACAAAAAACCAAACAAAAACACTTGAGAGGTTGGGTTTTGGGGGTTTTTTTAAATCACCTCTATCTTACTAAAGAGATTATTATAGCTAAGTATTACCATGTCTAGTAAATGCATGTCACTGTTCTTCACATTTCGTCCAGGGCTTAGGAGCATCCCAAAGCATCTGTGAAGTTGAGAGAGACAGACAGAGAGAGAGATCAGCTTTTCAAAATACAGAAGTATTTTCTTGAACATAATGGCACAGCCACCTACTGCTTCTAATTTAAAGAAAACCTTTCTTAGTAATTTTTTGTTAGTGTTATGGCAACGCTCAGGAAATATCACGATATATATTACAGAACTGACAATGAAATTATTTTCCAGATTGGAGATGATGTAAATTAGAGCCTGACCCATGAACAATCAGTTATTCTTAAAGACAACTTAGAATACTGAGCTTAAAGATACCAACAATTCCTATACATTAGTGATGGAGATTGGCAAGAAGAAATTCACTCTCTCCCAAGTCCATTTTAAAAATTGTTTCCATACAATCATATGAAAAGTTACAAAATTGCACATTCTATCACCTATGTCACTGGTGTAAATCATAATGTAGTGTCATGGGCCCTTAAAAAAAAAACAACTCATTTGCTCAATTTTTAGACTTCCATTCTTTATTTTTTAAAACTGAACTGCATTATACAGAGCCTTGAATTTCAGAATTCCAGTCCAGTCATTTAACAAGAAAATGTTCTTGATATTTTTAAGAGTAAAAAAAGAAGAAAAAAAAATCCAAAACATTCTTAAAATACTCAGACTTCCAAATTCCTGAATACTAAAGGCAACTACTCAAAAGAGGACCAACTTGAATCAGGTTACCCAGGGCCTTGTCAAGGCAAGTTCTGAGCATCCCCAGGAACAGAGAACAAATGATCTCCTTTGGCAGCCTGTTCCAATGCTCAGCTCCTTGACAACTGGCCTCACTCAGCAAAGTAAATTCCCGGAAAATACCTTTTTGTGTCCATGGACTCTAACCCTACCACTCTGCACCTCCAGGAAGAGCCGGGCTCCATCTCCTCCATACCCTCCCACCAGGTGTTTGAATGCACAAGGAAGAGCCCCCCATTCCCATCTTCTCTGAGTGTGAACAAAAGCAGTTCTGTCATCTAGGCAACCCACTTATCCAAATGATAATTTAGATTTTTTAGCAAACAAATTGTAAGATATTATTTGAACATTCATAGGTTAGTAGTGAAGACAGAATAGTTTCATAGCGTTCAGGCAAGCACACTGTATCATGAACAGAGATATAATAGGAACTATCATTTCAATAATGCTATTAACTGTAAAAGTCTTAAGATATGCAATTACTACACCATCTAGTAACCTTGCCCCTATTACATTTGGGTATATGATTTTCATTTTCTACCTCATTACACTTAAACAGTAACTTACATCCACAAATGCATTTTTCCTTCTCCATACTCTTTCACTACTGCAATCTTTAAAAACATCAAAGTGGTAAATAGAACAGTAGAGAACAATTTTGATTTATCTATACCGCATAGAGTATACACCAGAGTGCCATGTAAAGCACCAAGGCAGCTAGGATGCTAGGACTTGTATTTAACCGCACAAGCAAGTTTCTCTCTGAGATTAATTAGACCGGGCAGAACGTTACAGTACAATGACTTACTGCTTTTTGTTTCTGGGGTAGAAATAACTCTGAGGGGGCTACAATTTATAATAGTAGAGAGGTCACCAGCTTCTGGTACACCTCCTGAAGAAAACTGTAAGGCTAAGATTCAGAGGCAGGCAAAATGTCTGTGCTTTTCAAAGGTAACAGCCCAGAGATCCTAGCACTTGCTGTGCTTCTCTCACAGGTACACAAATTCTGTGTGCCAGACAAAATTTAGGGGAAGTACACTTCCAAAAGAGTGGGAGTCAGGAACAAGTAACCTCTGTCTCTCACAAAAGCAGACACTTATGATGACTGAACAGCATCCAGCTACTAGAAGAGTCAAGGCTTCTCTTCCCACTAAATTCAAAGAGCAAAATGAGTTCAAATGAGTTCAGGACCCTCACTTGCAGAGGAGCTAGTTTTTACGCAAACCGTTGTCCACATGTTCAGCCTCTGATTTGAGGAGGCTGAACCACACACCCAATATTCTGCACAGACTGCAAGCCTCAGTCTTGCCACTTCTAGCATGTTGGGGTTTCTGCATTTACATCTGGCTACCAAGTGGCTACATGCAGGTGCACTACTCTGTTTAAATTCAACTAGTTCCTAGAACTGCAAAAAAAGAACTGAAATTATTCTTCACTAATATGTATTTCCATTATTTTCCAAATTTCTTTAGCAAACAACATTTTTTTGCATTATAATTTCCACTTAGAACTACTTTGTAGACACATTAAATTGCTCAGGCACTCACTGTCTGATATAGCCTGAATTGATCTTTTAAACCCATTTTGAATTTTAACATTATGCAGTGTAAATGCATAAAATGACTTGCAAGCCTGCCTATGTCATGTCAACTAAATAACTTTTTACTGGCAAAGCTTACAGTGATAAAAGTAACATCCTAATTGAATATCCTAAAAAACATCAAAATAAAAGCTAATTTCTAAGGAAGACAGCTTTACTTTTGGGTGGAAAAAAGCAACAATCAAAAGCTATTCACAAATGCTTAAAGAGTTTGTCATTAACTGAATTCTAAAGCCAAAATGATGTATTTTTAATTTATATAAAAAATAGCCAATGAGTAGCAAAAGCACAATTTTACAATACAAAAGAATGATGATCTTCCTTGTCTAAAATTTTAGTTTCATTTTTGAAGCAAGAGTTTGAAAGTAAGAGAAGAAATCAATTAAGTTTTGGGAGGGTTGTAGGGCTTTTTTTTCTTGATTCTCCTTGAATTCCCTTTTCACTAAAATTGAATTCTCCTGTTGTTACTCTTTTGATAAGATTGCCACCTGGTGGTGTTTGCCATTTTTAAAAATTGAACTATTGAGAAGGCACTTCCACATTTAAATTAATACAATACCTACAACTACTGTAGTAACAACAGCCTAACTGTTAACCAACACATTAACTAACTGTTACTCTTCATATGCATGTGTTCTGGTTTTGGCTGGGACAGAGTTAATTTTTGCTGCTGTGGTGCTGTGTTTGGGATTTAGGGTGAGAATAAGCTGGTAACACACAGATGGGTTTAGCTGGTGCTGAGCAGTGCTTACGCTAAGCCAAGGACTCTTCAGCTTCCCCTGCTCTGCCAGCGAGGAGGGGCACAAGGGGCTGGGAGGGAGTGCAGCCAGGACGGCTGACCCAGCCGGGGCAAGGGGATACTCCATACCCTATGGCGTCATGCTCAGTATAGACCCTGGGGGAAGCTGGCTGGGGGACGGCAATTGCTGCTCGGGGAGGGGCTGGGCATCGGCCAGCGGGTGGAGAATGACTGCGCTGTGCATCGTTTGTTCTGTATATTCTATTATTATTACTCTCTCTTCCTTTGCTGTCCTATCCAAAACTGTCTTTATCTCAACCCACAAGTTTTACTTTCTTCCATTCTCTTCCCCACTCCACTGGGAGGGGGGAGAGTGAGCAAGCAGCTGCACGGTGCTTAGTTGCCAGCTGAGGTTAAACCACAACAGCATGGTGCACTTCTTATGCAAATCCTTTCCCCAAAAGGTCAGATTATTCTGTCCAAAGGGATCCCTCTTGTGAAATTTCCAAGAAATACAGCATGAGTCATCAACCATTCCTGAGCTTCTCACCATCACTTCAAGGTAAACATTAGACTCATATTATACTGACACCACAAAGAAATCTACCTCATATTGAAGACTTCACCAAAAGAATGCTTGTTTTAACAAGCAGGTTGAGTCCAAAATTGCAGTGTTCCAGTACACTGCTCTAACAGATAAATATTCCCCAAGGTTAGACATAGCTCAGACAACATAACTTGGTCACTTTTACTGAACAGTGAGGATTACAATAAATGCATGGTTTTCAACTGCCTTAAAACAAGAAAGCAAAAGCATTTGAATGTCCTAAGTATCCTAACACCACAATCAAAAAGACAAATAAAAGTCAAAAACCCAAGAATGTTTGACGATTACAGGCTATGCTGCTTGTTTCCACCTGAAAAATCACACAAATATTTCAAAAGAAATTTAAAACTGAACTGTGCACCTACAAATTAATTATATTGTGCAAAAATACTTTCTGTGTTAGTACTGTGTTAGGTTTTTTCTGTCACATAACTTGCAAAGTCAGAGGAAAGTGTAGTAAATACTATTCTCTCAAAAACTCAATTTCTATTTATAAAAATCTTACCTTTCAATGGCCAGTTCTTTGTTTGAGAGCTGCTGAACTGTAATCACCACTTTCTTCTCAATTCCCTGTTTAAGCTTGAAATATAATTTCTCTCTATCCTTTGGCACAGGGCTAAAAGAATAAAGAAACAAGTTTCTTTAATACAGGTATAGAAAGTTAACTGTTAAATACAGAAAAGAGAGTAGCAGCCCACTTAAATGAGTTGAGCCATAGACAGTTTGCGAGACCTTCTCTTCCTTCAACCACAAGTTAACAAATGGGTACTGAAGAAAAACAGACTACAGGATCACATGCAGCATGCTGTCTGGGGGATTTATGACACAAACATATTCAAAAATGCATGGGATATTTTGGGGTTTAAAGTGACAAAAAATGTGCTACACACTGGCTATAAGGCAAAAAATAAACAGGATATTTTCACAGAATTAACTCTTATTATCCACTCTCCCTTCCATTCCAAAAAATCTTGTAATTAGCTGTTAGGTAAAAAATACTTTACTCCTGTATCCCCTGTGACGCTTAGAAAAGTTTACATTTTCCAATTCTTCAATAAATTTGGAATTCATTAGTGTATTTAACAAAAAAAATGTTAAAAAAAAATCACTAAACAGCATTTATTCAAGAAAACTGGTTTGACAAAAGTCTGTAACAGCTACCCTGAGCATCCCTACCAGAAATCATGTATTTAAAATAAATTAATTTGAAAAAGGTATCCTGATTTTTTATCTTTTTTACAGAAAAGATACAGAGAATAAAATTGCAAAAGCAAAGCAACAGCTTCCTTTTTATAACAAGTCTATTTATGAAAATAGGCCAAATCAGTTTTACTGCAACATAGTACTTGTCCACTCTGCAAGAAACTATGTTTTTTTCAGAGATTTCTACTTTTCCCTTTGTATTCACGTTACCTAAAGTTTCCTTTTCCATCATCTTCTTTGACTTCTAAGGAAACACTGAAAGTGTACATATCACTGTCTGGAGTAGGAAGAACAAAGTCCTTAACGTGATCAGATGCTTGTTTGGAAGAACGTTTGAATGCTGTTGAGAAACTATACAAAATTCGGCTGACCTGCAGAAAAGCAAAATAATTAATAGTTTTATCAAAAATAAAAAAAGTATTTTTAACAGGGTATCATGATGTGTTTTTGAAGGTCAGACAATTACCATCACTTGCCTCTTATACTGAACATGAAACGTGCCTCTTACATAACACAGAACATTCGGATGGGTTAGTAACCAAGCAAATTCAGTAATAATGTCTCTAATTTCCATTCATGTCACATTCACTACTCATGTAATGCTCAGCAAATTAATGTATATTACAAGATGAGAAATGCAACTCATGTATTTTTCAGGTTGTGTATTTAACAACACAACTCACAGCTGCTCTTGTAGATCCCAAAACCCAAGGATAATTCTTCGTTTCAACCTCTGTTTTTCCACCCTAGAAAATCCTTTTTTCCCCAAATATCACATAGCTCTTCCTAAACCATCTACGGCAATCAAGAGTATTGTAAAATGAGTCTTTATAACTGTCAAGGTCTACACGGCAACTTTAGTCTGAAACATACCCAAACAAGGCCTGAAAAACAGAATTACTTTTCTTTAACTTAGGCTTTCTAAATCCTCCCATTACAGTGCACTTTAGAATTTCACTGAAATACTAAAAGAAAAATAAAAAATTTAAATTACATTAATATTCATGTATGACTAGCTGCACATTCTGTGAAATTCATTACCTATGCGTTAACATATTTTTCAAGGCACTATATACCATTTCCACATCTGTAATAATTTCTTATAGTACTGCTTGTATCCTTTTCACAAGTCACTGTACAATATTTAATACTTACTGCCTCTTTAATCTCACAGGAGAAAACATGAATCTGAAACTCTTCAGTTCCACAGCTGCTCTCCGTAAATGCAAAACAGTCACTCTCTGAAGTCCCATTTTGTCCACGCACACAAAACAACACCTTATAGATTGGAAAAGAGGCTATCTCCACATTGCTTGATTGATCTATTATTCTGTCAAGGGAAGGAACAGGGAAGACCAAAGAAAAAGGTCAGTAAAACAAACAGGACTACCTAAAAGGCTTTTCTGCAATTAGCTAAGCAAATATCTAAATGGTAAATACTACTAAATTCAAGTATACAAGACAGGCAGTAGGAACAGAAGTGTCAGGCTTTCCAAATTTAAGATGTAAATGTTTCTGGTTACAACATTGGCTTAAATTCTTTTATACTCCATAATATAGACAAATATAGTACCTCTATATCATGCAATGACAATGACCACCATTGCTCTGCAATCATTCGAGAAAAACATGGGAGTAGAAATGTAGAAGCCACAGCAACCGTGAAAATGCAATTTGCATACAAAGATCAAAGAAAATTCAACATTATAGAAGAATTAAAATTTCTGTTTCAGAAAACATTATTTAGGTGGTTTGGTTTTATTATTTATATGGGACTGTATAGCTTAGCAAATCCTTGCTGCCATGTTCAGGTGACTATTAATCACATATCTAAAGGTTCATACACAATTTTAAATTCCTCTCAAACTCAGAACCCAACAAATATTTCAGAAACTACAGAGAAGAGAAGACAACAGGGGTGGTGGTCTCAGAATGGACAGCTAGACAGTGAGTTTTAAAGAATAATAGCTAGAGCCACAGTTCTCTGCCTTTTCATTACTCACCCATATGCACACTCACATCAACGGTGAATAAACATTCGTTATCTGCAACAGAATCCCGAGTGTGTAACCTCTAAAGACAAGAAAAGCCCCGAGAGGCTGCAGCACACTGTGACATCGGTGTGACATGCTGGAACCCCACATGACAAGTGTTCAGGTACCAGGAACAGAAACACTCCTCAAAGGTGACACTGGGGTCACTTGAACTCTGATGGAGCATACTGCGTCACACATGGATTCACCTTTACAGTTCTGTGCAGCCCCTTAGGCAGCCCTTCGCTTAACAATGTCCTCTGCAATTAAAGATCAAAGGAACCTGCAGTTTCACTTGCAAAACCACCTTCCTGGATAGCCACAATGGCTATGAAAGTAAGTACAACACACCTAACATCTACTGATAATGTGACAGTTGCCATCAGAAAAGCATGTTGTGCAGTTTCCTAATTCAAACAAAATATTGCCGTAACATCAAATGAAATCTTAAAGATCCTTCGCGCAGGGGACAAGTAAGCTTTTTCTAGTATCTAGAGACTATCAGCATATGCGCCATGAAGCAGACACAGGTGAGACTTGCCTTTAGCATAGCAACGTCAGGAGGCAAAGACTAGCATTGCAAGTCCTCAACACATATGGAAGAGTCTAAAACCAAAACTTCTTCAGCTAGCCCAAGGCCAGCAGGACTACTAGTGTCTCAGCACATTTACCTTGACGGTGATTACAGATTAGGGAGGTTGGGAACAAAGGGCATTATCAGCTCTCCCTTTCCAGTATATCTCTTATTATCATATCTGAACAGAGATGCAGGCAGAGAGAGATGTTTGTGTCGACACTGTATGGCAACCACCACCACCAGCTATGTACTGCATGTTAAACTGAAGCATGTATTTTGTCGCTTCAGAAGAACTTCTAAAAAATAACTGTCTTCAGCGTGAACTTCAGGCACAAATCCAGCAATTGTACTTCCCTGTGTAAGAAAGCAGGAATCCACATTTTATGCATCTGTGGGAGTACTAAAAGAAACATTTGTATGTTACCTTACAGAGCCTTCTGGAATGTTTGGAACATAAAGAGTTACAGGTAAAGGAGCATGACTTGAGGATTTCATGTTTGCCATGGCATGGAGAGCTTCCAGTTCATTTCGAGGGGCAGACACCTTTGTGCAACCTAAGTAAGCCAGTTTGTTAAACAATACGCTGTCCTCTTCCAGGGGTTCACTGGGAGAAGATGGCCTTGGTGCAGAGATTTCTGAAAATGAAAAAAAAACACTTCTTTAACCATTTGTTTTTATTTTTACACATTGTTTTCTGAATAGGTTCCATAGCAAAACCTCCCTCTTTTTCTAAGAATGGACTAGCTCTAATAGTAAGAAATCCATTCAGCAGCTTAACATTAATGTTAAGTCTACTCCACTGCATGTTTCCAAGTATTTCATAGGGTCAAATTGCCTTTTGATTCTTTTTAGCAGTGGTAGAACATGATTTTCCCTTAAGCTCCATTCCCTAGATGTTCTTAAGTTTGCTTATACCTCCTCCTAATTCCTACTCATTATTTTGCATAAAGATGCCTCTTTAATTCTCTTCTCTGCCATGTCTTTGCAGCTCGTGTAGAATTACTAAATGCAGTTCGCGTTTCCGGATAGCTACATTAACTGCATGAAACCATCAGGAAGCTGGAGAAAAGAAAAGGGGTATCTCTTTGCTGCTCTATTCAGCAGAAGAGCAGCATTCTTTTTCCACTATTGCATTACTGTGGAGAGGGGCAACCTTGAGGGAGCTTTGGGGGGTTTTATTGTTTTCTGGTGGGGGCTTTTTAAGACATTTTGACATTTGAGAAATAAAGAGATGTGGAAGAAAAATTCCGAAGTGTGGAATCAGAATAACCTAGGGTGGAAAAGACCTCTAGAGGCCACCGAGCTTTAACTCCTCCTCAAAGACATATCTGGTTAGATTATGGTTAGTTGCAAAAGTGGATCAGGTTACTTAGGGCCCTGTCCAGCTGAGTTGTGGTATCTCTGAAGATGGACATTCCAAACCTCTCTAAGCAATCTGCCCTCTATTATTTGTAGTTATTATTGTTACAGCTAATATTTCCGTAATACTTAAATCATAAAGACTGCAAAATTGAATTATTTCTATTGGAAACCAGTTAAAAAAAAAAAAAAAAGTATTTACAAGTATTTCATTGTTCATTCACAGCAAGGGTTGTGTTCTGTTTGAAGCAGATCAGCCTAAAAATCATGTTAAACAGGGAGCCAGTAGGTAAGTTTCTTGAAACAGACCCTTCTAAAATACAGCATACATATAATTAAGAGAGGGTGTTCCCATGATGCATAAGCTGTGTATCTTGTTCTACCGCAAAAACGCTTCGGGTTTTTTTTGGTTTTTTGTTTTGTTATTTTGTTTTGTGGTTGTTTTTTTTACTTCCTAAACAGATGCTATGGAAATTATCTGAAACAATGCCACAGAAGTGTTCTGCATACTACTGAGTGAAAAAGAATTCTAATTCAAGGCCCACAGAGATGGCCACAGCCTTGTGTTGCTAGTTATTTAAAAAAAAAAAAACAACAAACAACACACAAAGGGTTAACTGAAAATATCTAAATTCTTTGGTAACTATTCATTTTCTTATATTATGTTTCAGTGTTATTAAAAGCCCTTCAGCCAAGCCATCACTGAAATATCTATAGACTGCTACCCCACACAAAATGTTAGCATTTATGAGTTGTCAGTGCAATTCAAAAGTAAAAATCCAAATGAAACAGAGAAGTCCAGAAGAGCTTTCACAGAAGTGTAAATCAAAGCAACAAGAGCACATTTCTAAAATTCAGTCTTAGATTACTCAATAGTTTCTAAATTCTTCTGGACCTAAGGAACAGACAGGCTTGGGGGTGGGAGGGGAGTTTAGGTAAAAAGCTTTCAGTCCTCCCTTTTTCATCAAAATTTCAAATACCAGCAAAGTAGCAGAATCATTCCTAGCAAATGTCAAATCTAAAGCTGTGCTTACTGATACCTAATGATAAAACGAGAGCTGAAAAGTTTATCAGGTTGCTCAGGGTATATTTCATTTGCAGGTAGTATTGTCAGTTAATACCACCCTGAAATTTCTCATAGTCCATCGGCAGCATCTCCATCCACCTCAACCATAGTCTATTTAGCAAGTTACCTGATACTTACTCCTAATTCATCTAGGGGAACGTAGAGACAAATGCAAATTATCTTGACCAAAACAGAGCAGCACAGGGTATTGCTCTGTTATTGTATTCCTGTCTATAACTCTCAACTAATGAGAAAAGAAGAGGAGGCTCCAGGGTGTTCTCCAGTGTAGTTTTGGAATGAAGTTCCAGAAAGCTTTATATTCATTTTAAGGTTAACTTGAAACTGCATAAAGGAAAAAACTGCCATTTATAGAATCACTGGGGGGGAAGCACTTTAGCACTACCTGTAGTAGAAGGGTCTAAAACAAGGTGCAAAGATGGCTGATTTGTTTGACCTGCTGACCGATCTCCAGCTGCCTGGCTGCTTGCATCGCTGGAGCCTTCTCGGAGAGCAGTGGAATCATTCTGGTCTTTTTCAGAATCCCTCAGTATCTCTTCCATTGCCTTCTCCAGCTGATCATCTCCATTTGAAAAAACCTGTAAGCAGAAGGAGATGACATGTTTTAGAGCTACTTGCAGTTTTACTTTCACTATTATTTTTCAAACATTATGTCTTGCTCATTGCAAAAGTTAAGAAACTTTGCTAAACAACACACTAAGCACCTATAAGACTGCATCATAATGCAACCAGAGACATCCATATTGCTAAACAGAACTGATCACGTAAGGTTTCTGATACCTACTAAACATTCACAAAACATGACTCATTGTATCCTTTTCTTTTTAATGTTTAATACAATAAGTTAGAAGTTACTACACTAGTGACCCATAACTAGTAAGAAAACTGTTTGATGTCAATTTTTCCAGTGTGCAGTGTTAAAAAGTAACCTCAACACAAATGAAAAGCTGTATTTTGTGTATAGTTTAAATGACCAAAATAAAAATAGCTGCATTTGTTTTTCTAAAGATAAATCTAAAGATAAACTTAGCACTATACAAGAAATCAGCCTGGTTGTTTGGGGTTTTTTTTAAGATGTTCTGAATAAAGCATCTTTTCCCTTGGTAATTCAGGTCATTTTAACTAGTCGCTCATGCCTTTGTGCCTAATCCTTCTACTTCCCCTCCCTCAAATTCTGCTCACTTTCTATACATGCTTATAGAAAATGACAGGCAGCAGAATGACATACTTCTAACAAATCAAAACGACTTTATAGACTTTTATCTATTTCTTACATAATTCTCCACCTGTAGAATCAGTGTTTCCCAAGATGATTAGCTTAATTTTCCAGATGGAAAACCACAGGGAGGACAAGTAACCTGTCCACAGCTGCGTTCTTCCTCCAGAAACGCATAATATGCCAGCAGTAGAGCCAGATACTTGTGTTCTAGTTTCACACAGCAGCCAATTGCTCTTCCCACCCACCGGTCAATGTTGGCAACAATTTTCCTGTGTTATAGAAGTCACTAACATATACCTCAAAGGTCAGCACTAAAGCACACTGGAGCCAAAGATCTCAGAATCAACAAAATTAAATCAAATATAATCCATTGTCTCTTCCCATTACATGTAATGCACATGTTCTCACTGCTAGTCCAACAACCATCCATCCAACAACTACAGACCTCTCTTAAAAGGTTTGTGTGTTTAGGTCTTCTATGCAGATTTGTCTTAAAAGAAAATTTTACTTTTTAGTCATATCCAATCCATTTCAGTTGTTTCACCAATTGTCTCGTACATGGGAGTGGTGCAAGTGTAAGGAAATGGCAAGAAAATGGTAAGAAAAAAATACAGCCTTTCACAAATACTAGCTTTTCAGACCAAAAAAAACCCAGGGCCAATAATAAAGTTCCATCATGGACTCTACCTCCAGTTCACCTGCCTCTTTCCAGACTTAACTACTAAAGAAGCAACTAGTGTTTGATACAGACAGAAATGGTCGGTTTTAAGTAACTGCAGAACAGTTATGCAAAGACAGACTAAGTGCTTACTGTCACTTCAAGGGGAACAAATTCCTATTGTTCCAAGCAAACCAAAACCAGTAAATCAGCTACTGCAACTGAAGTGGGGAAATTTGTAATTAACCAATCAGCTGTCACCCAAATGTTAAAATATTCTGCTATGTAGAGGCAGAAAGCTTTTAGAAAAGGTCTTAGACATGCCTAAAGTAGCACTATGCCGGAAAACTAAATTAAAGCAAAAGAAAACAAAAAAATCAAGACCCTCTGTCAGCTATTGCTATGCAGCCTAATTACATACTTTTAGGATAACAACATTCAGAGTCTCTGATGCCTAAAGAATATTTCTGAAGCTCATTCTTTGAGAAGAATTTTTTTAATCCTTTTACTAATGCATAAATCCACAGAATACTAACAAAGCTGACACCCAAAGAAATTACTCAAAGAAAAACTGAACTACCACTTTTGAACAGATTTGCTTAATCTGAGTTGTTAATTTCTCTGGTAATGAGCAAGGACAAAAATTACAGCCTAAGAGTCTCCCCAAGCACACATGAGTATCTTTTAATTAAATATTCAAAAGAAGTCGCAATCTTTTGATCAATACAAATCTTACTACACATTTAAAATAAAGTCATAATTAACCTTTAGCTGAGGTTTTTCATCTTGTCCAAAGGTGTCCTCAGATTGCTGATGAACCAGGACAAATTCTTCATTAATTAATGTGGATACAGTTTCAGGAATGCTACTGGATTTGCTGAATGATGTTTTGACTTCCATCTCAGGTCAGCAGTCTCCTCCTGCCACAAGAACCTAACAAAGAAGAATAAAAATTAAATAATTAGTTTTGAAACTGTAAACAATATGTTAAAATGTGTAATGTGAAGTTATTGTGAAATATAATACCTAAAGTTATATGAATATATTGTAGTATATTCCTCAAACTCTGATTTCATTGGTGTGAGGAATCTTTTTTTAAATAGCAAGTATGATTTTTAGTGGGTATGTTAAAAAAAACCCTGTGATTTAACAGCAGTGTCTGTTGTCTACATGTATAGGTAACACATAAGGAAGTTCACCTCAGAGCTTCCACTTCCCCTGGCTTTAATCTTCCAAAGTCCACTCCCTCTACCTCCTTAATTCCTGCCCTTTGCTCTCCCTCATACAGACACATTTCTTACCCAAGTGTCACACAGGTTGTGTGAAGATACAGATCATCTGAAGACTAAGTTTCCAAAAACTGCATATCAAAGTGTATCGTATCCACGTGAAAACAGTAATCAATGGATTACGTTAGAGATATTATTTTCATATCTATAGGTGATGAAGTCAAAGGTGATACTAAACTGCAATCACATCCTTTTTAGCAAATTTCTCTGAAACCATCTAGAGTTAAAATTAACCATGCTACTTAAAAAATATATATACTATAAATATTACAGAAACCAAGAACAAGTTTTCTCCTGTCTGCAAAGCAAAAAAATAAATCTAGAAGCAAAAAAAAAGGTAACAATGGTCAATCTGTATTTTACAAGCTCATTTAAAAAAAAAATACAGAACCAAAACTATTCCTAGCACTTCAGAATGAGGACAGCTACTATAGGTATCCAACAAATAGTATCATCTATGTTAATTCTGAATATCTTCCCTGTCTCCTTAGGGAATGATGAGCTAGAATGAAGAACACCGTATATTAGACTTTTTTATTTTAAATGGATCTACAGTTTATTTTAAATGGGTCTACATTTTTATATTTTCTGTGTTACAAAAAAACCCCAACAAAACCCAAAACAACCCCCCCCACACACACACACAAAAAAAAAAAAAAAAAAAAAAAAAAACCAAACCCATATATTTTCAGATACTCTTGATAAACAGCATGCACTTCCACAAATGGTCTATTTCCATATCAGTTTCCTGAAATACCCTACTCTGGCTGAGTGCTGGGAGCTACTGTGCTTAAGACACAGAGTTCTGAAGAGTCACATATAGCTCAGGGGGAAACAAACTGCTACTGTCACCTGTGCAAGGCTAGAAAGTGCCCAAAGGGGCGCAAGCTTGACCAAACTTCCACTGCGACTGGTGAACAAGGGCAGGTTTAGCTTCACATTGCCTTTTGCAGCAGTACCAAAGTGCAGAACTGTGCCAGGCTTGCTTCTCAGTTACAGTTCCAAAATACCAAGCGATCAAGAAAAGAATGCAAATTTAGGTCTAGCTATAGGGAACCACAAAACCAGCACTTAGAAAAAAGAGGCATGCATCTTCGCCACCGTTCCAAACAGGCATTACTTAACATGCTAGGCACAAGGGGCAGTTTAGCAACTTTGGACCAAAAACCAAGTGTGGGAACCAGAATACTCTCAATACAAAAATATTTTGTGCACTTCTGAAACTATAGTCAACATGCTTTTACTCTTTCAAAGACGGCTTGTCATAAGCATTTATACATGAAACTCTACAAACAGATTTTCCCTCTCCCTAGCCACAATTTTACCCAACCCAGTGAGGGTATTACATGTAGACATCCCAGAATAACTAAAGAAAACTTGTTAGAAGATTCACCTTATTAAAACCCCACTAAACAACAGCTATAATATTCAGAGAGAGATTACAAACATGGACTAGCAGTTCAGCTCTCTCTGTTGTCTTTCCCATCTCCAGACTAACCATGAATACACAAACATGAATATTTTTCAGACAGATGATGTAATCTGAGCTCCACCCCAGTTTAAGTAATGGATTCACCACTGAAATAAGTTTTGTTTCAGCGTTTTAAAGCATCTTTAACGATCTTTCTGGCAAAAGACAGACAAAGCTTTAAGACATAAGGTTTTAAGTATGTTATAAACAGTTTATTAATTCCATGTATTTTTTTAATAAATATCACATTGTTGAAGAGCTTTTGTATTATTTGCAATAAACAGCAAGCTCAAAACGAATATTAATTTCAAAGAAAATCCTCACTATAAAAGTGAAGCTCCACTATTATAGACCTCTTCAAAGGCAATGAAAAGGCACAAAATTCTGTTCCCCAAATACAGCATATCCTGAGTAATCATTAGCTCTGCAGTTACACCAGCACTAGAGAAAACAGCAGAGGATGACTGTCAGTCACATCAGGAGCAAAGATCTAGTCTACCAGAAGCCTCTATCCCTCCTACCCCACACCTACTATTGCCAGACTTCTTAAAGACAAAGACGAAGCCTCATCACTACTTCTAGCACATTTGCAGAAAGAAGAGATCACAAGATATACTATTCTGACAATTTTTTGTGTTTTAATCTATTTTTTGTTGTTACTTATGGGAGAATAACACAGGAACTCCAATAGAAATGGTGCTACTATATAAATTATCAAACAACAAACGCAAGCTGCTGACATTAGCCTATCACCAGTTGTTCTTTCTGTAGCAAAGTAAGAACTGACTGGTACACTGTAAACTAGGAAAATATTTTTGTAGCAATATTTTAATAATAAAACCAGGGAAAGTGTAACATTTGTAAAGCCAAAGAAAATTATGATAATGCAACTAGAGAAGCATACTGATATACAAAATATTTGTTCTTGCCCTATGTGGATAAAGCAGCTAAAGAGAATTCCTATGTCCTAAATTTTAACCAGAAAGACAAAGAGAATATTATAAACATTAGATGACTACACGGAATTTCTCATTCAGGTCAGATACTTAAAAGCATACCATACACATTCTTGCAATTACATTTGAGTTGCAAGGCCTTTAACGTCCTTCAGAGTACGCTCCAAGCTTGTCTTTACAATCAGCTTAAACCACCACATCCCAGGGCAAACACATACATTTTTCCATACACAACAATGTTAGCTGAAGAAATTACCACTCCAGAAGCCCTAATTCCAGCCTTTCATTAGGGCCTACGCCAACCTGCCATCAGTATTATTCATGTGAATGCCCTCCATCCCATTTCAGTTAAAATAAAGCCATATTAGTTTCAGTTTAGTAGTAAAACACGAACACAAACAGGTCAGACACTGAGGAAGCAAATGCCTCAACCAGACAAATGCAGTTCTATGCTATTTAGCTCACACAAGTACAGTTACAAGAACAAGTCTACAAACCGCTCAGGTCTTCTGCTAAGACAACCTCTTAATGCCCATGCTAGAGAACTTGCCATATGGCAAATTAATAGCAATGCTCTAGATCATTCATGGAAAATGTGTGTATTAAAAATGAAAATCTCAGAGTGAACAGACTGTTCATTTCCTCCCCCATTCTAGTCACATGCTATTTAGAAAGCAAAACCTGTATACCCTATATTTTATGATCAGTCTTTGATCAAAAATAGTTTTTAATGCCAGAGATAAACTAAGTACCAAAAATCACGATCAAGTTATTTTTCACATTAATTTGAGTAAAGTTCATATCAGAATGTAAGAACATAACTGTGAGTCTCATGAACATTATTGAGATTTATACCACCTTAAGTAGAACATCTGAAGGGTTTTGGTTTATTTTTTTTTCTTTAGTAACAAGAAGAGACACGTGCATTCTGGACTTTCCAGTCACCTCCAGTCAGTAGATGGTTATGTCATTTCCCCTTCTGTCATTAGTTTTCAGTCCTATTGAGGACTTACTCCTTTTTTACCCATTACTAAGTTATAAACACTTGAACGCCCCTGTTTCCTACAAAAGATAATGAACAAATGACGGTGTCACCTATCAGACATGTACAAAATCTAAGAACAGACCCCTACTACTAAACTCATAAACAAGTCTCAGTTTTTTTGATCACCCTTTCTAATGAAAAGCTGAAAGTTAAGAATGTAAGAATTTATCTTTGATTGCATTAATCAGAACGTATAGACAGTTGTACAGTCTACAGTCACATTAAACTCATTCCCTAAGGTTAGCAGCAGACAATCCCGGAGCTGAATGCCGTCTCGAAATACTGATGAAAGAGGTTTAGCATTTGCTTTAAAGTTACTGGGAGGGCAGTAGCCAGCAGAGAGGGGCTGACAGTCTGGGACAGGAAAGTCAGCAAACAAAATGCACCTCGGCTGCTTTTGCATGAAGTCCTGCAGCTTAGTTTAAGCTGCTAGTGCAGTTTAGTTCCAAACAAATCTGGCCAAGGTGTGAATGCACCTTCTGTTTGGGCAACGCTGCTCCAAGGGTTGAAACCGCAGACCAGATGGTAACTTCTCAAACCACCGTAGCCAAGAGTCAGAACTGCTCTTCCAACAATGCCTTCAGAAAGATGACAACAAATTGTGCTTTGAAAGTTCTCTTTGCAGTAAGAAATACTGGGAAGTAAGTACTACTACCACATGGAAGTATTTTCTGCAAAAGAAGAATCTTGAACAGTCATGGTCTTTCCTATAGAGAAGATAATTTATCTTCCACACTGACAAACCATACTACACAGAAAAAAAAAAAAAAAAATCAGAAACCCAGCAACAAATACAGAGGAGGAAATTTTTCTGAACTCAGCTAAATAGAGACTAGTATAAGAAAAGGATTGTAATTTTTAAAAGTCACAATTTCAGAAAAAGCTTTCTGACAAACAAATGTTCAGACCAAAGGATTTTGAAGATAAAGTAATTAATCGCTTTAAGGGAGGGGTGGATATTGCTCAAAAAAATATCTTAAGCTGTAGGGATAATACAATAACTGAAGAAAAGCTGTTGCTTTTCTCTGTGAGCTTTACTTCGTAGTTTTGGTCAAGTCACTTAAACTCTCTGCTGTCCTTCAGTTCCCAGTGTTTTGCTTATACAAAGTCCTGGATAAAATCTAGTTAAGCCATACTGCTCGAAATATAGGTGCTCTGGGGCCAGAGACCAAAATTTACTACACGTATGTCAGTGTTAAGCTTTAGGAGGCCCAAATCTAGCGGCTTCCCCACTTCATTCCAGAAAGGCATCCCACATTCCCTGCAGCTTCCTTTATAAAGTAGCCTACGTGGCTGAAGAACAGCAATCCTGGAAGACCCAGGTGGATTCAGCACTGTATCAGAGGAAGAGACACAAGACAGAAATGCTCCCAATTCCTTCCCTCCTCCATGTATTTCATATTGAATTCAGACTTAAAAAAACCCATCACATACAGAAACACTAATACCTAAGTTGTGATGTATGTCCACCGGATTGCTGGGCAGAGTAGCTCAGGACAGGGCACCGCTGGCAACACACAGTCACTGCCACAGAAGAAAAAGAATCCAAGGTAGAGCCACTGACTTTCCAGAAGGGAGCTGCTTTGCAGACCTGATTAGATTCAAAAAACTTCCTCATCAAACTGGTCCCCAAAAGTAAATACCATTTTTTTACACGAACCAGTCTTCTAAACCAGACATTTTTGGGTTTACTTCCAGTTTGTGTTCAACAAACAATTCAAAGTTACTGCTCAAGTTCATTGTTGGTTCGCAGGGTGGGGGGGGGAATTCTTTAATTTTATTTCAGCATTATAACAAAAAAAAAAAAAAAAACAACAACAACAATAAACTGTAAGGCTATGAAACAAGCAAGATAAACATCGATCTATCTATTTTCAGTAAGCAACAAGAAACATGTTTTAAAAGGAAGCTTCATGCTTTCTTGAAAGACAATCAAGAGCAGGCTTATTCATTCTTTTATCGATCAACAAAATCAGGTCCTGTATTAAAGACCAGCTTTCAAAGCCATATAGTTTGCCTGATGATCTCAGACCCCAAATACAATACTAGTAAATAAATTCCACCTAATTTCAGAACGAAGGAACTTCAAGAGCATCTCTGGGACCTTCCTGAAGAGTAAGGTCCAATATAGCTATGCAGATTCATTTTCTGCTAACAGATGTCTGCAGTACAAGTGTACAATGAAAAGTGTGGTTTATTCCCTTTCTTTGAGCCACACAATATAATGCATGACAGCAAAACGAGCATTAAGCTAACTGAACTTGAAATCACAGATGCTACGTGATGCAGATTTCTAGTTTACTGAAGTGACGTGGTTACATTCTAACCTGCCACTTAGGGAACGGGAAACCGGACAGACACCAACAGTTATACACACACACACATAACTGTCTCATCCACAGCATCTTACCTTTAAGAAATGCATCAAAACTATGTGTTACCGTAGCTCTCACCCCATGAGCTTGCTAATGTTAAATGAGAGGCATACAGAGCCCACACCCCTGTGCCTGCTAAGATTAATGAGAGGTATTTCTTCTCCAGAAAGCTAACAAAGGCTTCAAATACACCAATCTTTACCTTTTCAATGCTTTCTCACTCAAAGACTAAACTACCTTATACAATTCCTTATTATACTGTAAGTTGAAGCAGTACAGTTAACCATCTTCCTCAAAACTCTTTTCTTCTCTATTAAGTGCACACATACGCATAAGAAAATCCTAGGTTTCAAAAAATCAGTTTGTTTAAATCTCACTGACAACAGAAGCACTATAATTTTATCCTTAATCTCAACTTCTTTTTGTGCAATCTTTATATAAGAAGCTAAGTCTCTATGTTCATACTAACTACTGGTTTATTAGCCATAAATTGTTTCCCAGTCTTATCTCTGGCAGTGAAAGCCTATGTGAAGCGCATACAAGAAAAAGAAATAAGCAAGCATTTACTCAGTTTACTGATACTGTTCCCCAAGATTAACATCAACCTAATACAGAGAGATGACTGCTGTATCACTATATTTTAAAATACATATACATATATGTATATAAAAATTCTTCTGATTTTCATGAAAGCAATGTTAAGAACAAAAGTGTTTCAAAAAAAACCAAAACAAAAACCAACAAAAAAAACCCCAAAACACACAACAAACAACCACCCCATAACTGGAAAGTAACCACATAGCTTATTGTGGCAACAGTCTCCTCAGTGAAAGCAAACAACTACTATGTAGGCAACAGAAAATAATTAGTCTGTTCATGGACGGCAAACTGTTTTTAATTGTTGTACCAGATGCTTAGATACAGAGGTTTTGCACTGTTTTTACACATCAATCTTATAGCCAAAGAATAACAACTTAAGGAAAACAGAATCAAAAGAGAACTACATAAACAAGAAAATGCCTGCTCTCCTTGAAAAACATACTAGATCCATATTCCTTATTAAATAAATTCTAACCAGCACTTTTTAGACACATTGCATTATGAATACTGAGATATACATTATAAAGGAGAGAAAAAGGTTTCCTGACTTTAAACTCTGGATTATACATAAGCCACTGAACCACTTAAACATTAGAAAGATTCATAGTTCAGAGTCACTCGGGGAAAAATACTGTGTTTATTCATCTTAAAAGTTAAGATCACCAGGGTGGAGAACCTTTCTAGAAGCATGTGGTTGGTACTTAGGTGGAGCATGACTCAAGCAAGGAAGCGGCTGAACACGCACAGCCAAACTGAGAAGTACCACCTCTCCTCTTCAGCAGAGATCATCAATCACTGCCAAAGGCATGAGGGAAGACAAGAAGCAAATTTAAAACCAAAACAAAACCACTGATCTGAACCCCTACAATTTACAGACTGGGGGGAAGAAGCATTGTGAACAGTAGATGAAACATCATTCCAGATAACTGGAAGAATATCAGGTAATCTGCTAACTACAAAGGTAGCCTCCCATCAAGTTGGGGGGGTAGTTTTTTTTTTTCTTTGGTGCAGTTTGGGCAAATAAGAGTCATGAAGGACAAGCTACACTCTAGGCAAAACAGAGTTAAAAATAAGGTTGGGGGGGATTCTTTTTAACAATTATTTAAATAATTATTCAGATTTGTCTACACACAGAACCTAGTGGCATAAGAGATATCAGTTGAAGAATGGATGACACTAGCATACGTGCCTCTTGCTGACGCATTAATTTATGCTGTTTACAAGTATAATCAATGTTAGCTAATCCAATTAGTGTTTAACCAATCTAAGGAAACAGACTTTTCTTTTAATTGGCAGAAAATCAAATTATTTCCTCCCTATCCCCTTCCAAAAAGTACAACTTAGAAGTGTAAGTAAGAAGGCTTCTGCTACTCTAGAGATGTTATCAGTCTTAATGTGTTATACTACTTTGAAAACAAAACAAGAACAAAAAAAATCACTCTTATACATCAAGTTCTGGCAAACAGGTTTACTCAGTAGCCTACCAGAATTTCAAATTGGCTTAAGTGCATTAGCTCATTCTGCCTCAAGGATAAAGCAAACAATGCTAATAAACTCCAGTACACCTTCAGAGTGTTTCCCTGTCATCAACTAAGCACCAACACTTCAGCTTCTTGAGCTAGTAATTAATTTTTAACTTTGGAAAATACAAAGTAGCAACAAAGAGTATCCAATTTTTCATAGCTGGAGTTTGAGAAACTTAGATTTCCGATTTTTTGCATTGTTACACGATGCTTGCATGCAACTGAAACTGAGCACCAGCTGACTTATTGAACTGTATGGCCACTCACTCAAAAATATAATTACCTATTGTTCTGCTTTCAGTCAGGACAGAGCTACTTTTGTCTTCAGCAGCTCCTGTGGTTTGCATTTAGTATGTGAAACACGGTGACAGCACGCTGCTGCTGTTGGTTGCTGCTGAACAATCAAGGACATTTTGCAGTTTCCCAGGTTTTGCTGATGTGCAGGTGCAAAGACCTGGGAGGGCGCAGCCAGAATAGTTGATCCAAACTGGCCACAGAGAGTGTTCCATGCCATAGACGGCATGGCCGGCGTGAGTGAGGTCGGCCATTGCCCCCTCGCTCTGGTTCCTTGTTTGGTTTGTGTTCTGTTCATCTTCCCTTCTTGTTACTTTTATTTTTGTTTTATTTTGTTCGGGCCTGTTTGTTCGTTTATTCAGCTGCTTGTTCCGTTGCTCGCTCTCTCTGGAACTGGCTGTTCTGGGATGGCTGTGGGGGAATATCCCTGCTCCCTGCCTGCTGCTGGGGACGGGCTGGATCAGTCATCGGGTGGTGAGAAATTGTGCATCGTTCATTTTATATATTCTATTATCCTTATACATTAAGTAATATGTTTTTTATCTTTTCCTTTGCTGTCCTGGTAAAGTGTTTTTATCTCAACCTGTGAGCTTGCTCTCTCTGTTTCTCCTCCTCTCCCCACTTGGGGGGGGGAGGAGGGTGGTGAGCAAGTGGCTGCATGGTCCGGTTACCATTCGGGGTTAAACCATTACACCTACATTCCAGAGGAAAGCAGTAGCATAAAACAATCATTGTTTTAAAGATACTGTATGATCTCCAATAAATTTATTGAATATTTCAACCAGGTATTTTCTCCACAAGCTATTATTTCCAGAAGAATTACATAATATAAAGCAAAATGACCATATGGAACAGCAGCATGACACAACGCAGTAGTGATCCGAAGTGCCAATCTTTCTCCTTGCCAAACAAGTGCCTTATAAAGCGTTGCTTCCTACATGGGTGAAACACAAGAAAACTTGATTCATTGCCTGGCTCCAACCACCTTCAGAATTAGCAAAATCATTGTTCCTCAAAGCCAGAATTGTAAGTTATGACAACTGTTATCTTGAGATTTGCAACACGTATTTTGGGAGTATTAAGTTTTTCAGATTTAACTTGAAATCACAATGTTTTGTTCTTAACCACAGAAGCTACCTTTGTACTACCAACCACAGACAATGAGATAGTTACTTCTCATAATATTTCTCAAAAACTGTTAAAACGTAGTCAGTCCAGCACTGCACTGTGGGAGGAATTAGATTATGTTTCATGCTCTCTTCTAATCTCATTTTCTCATTTTTTTTTTAAATCATAAATCTTTCAATCTAGTAGTAGCCAAAAGCATTCACGAGTTGTAAATAACCAGAGCAGACTTTTTTAATTCAGTTATGGATTTTCCAAAATTGCAAGGACTACGAGTTTTGATTTGACAGCGATCCAGACTTCTACTGCTTTTGTATCAAAAACTGTACAGTTTCAACAGTGCACCAAATACTTTATTAGGAAGAAAAAATACTTCCTTTGTAATACAAAACAAAACCAAGCTGCTTCTTAAAAATACATACTTCCACATACATTATATACTTAAAACCCTTTAGGATCCATGCTAAGATCTTAAATTGTCACTTGAAAATTTAAATATTCAGATACACCATGAAAAGATGGAGAGAGAAATCACTGTTATTTTAAAGACCAAGAAGTGAAACTATCTGAAAGCTAACTGCTTGAAATTGAGAAATGAAGAATGGTGTACATGACAATTAAAATCCACACTAAACGACCCTCTTTGTAACTATTGCCTCTCTTAATCCTATGCACTATGAAGTATAGTGATTCAACTAGCCTTCTAATTTTTATTTGACCAGTAAATTCTTAACGCCCTCTGCATGCCAGAACTAATCTGCTGGCATTCCACATTCCTAGGGTAAGTTTCTACAAATACATTCTGTGATGTATTTCTATTGCTCATTTCAAAGGCCTTCCAGGTTTTAGGAAACAGAGAATGGAAATTCATAAAAGACAGTAAAACTGTTTCCTTAATAGAAAAGTAGTCTTCCATTGGTAAGAACAGGTCAGTATCTATTCAGATATACCTGGTACTAATACACCACTCTATCCCACCTAATCACAGAGAGCATAAAAAAATAAAAATAGGCTTTCTTTCACTTTCTGCTTTTTCCATTTTAAGTCTGAAGAATCAAAACAATTTGCTCATGTCATTGACTAAGAGGAGAAAACTGAGGTTTGGCCTCAACATGCAGATCACTGTTGAAGTTTTCCAAAGTACCTAAACTCTTCTAGGAACTGGTAAGAGATGTGTATAAGAAAGTTTCTAAAAGACATATACCAAGGAATAATGCATATCCTCCTTAATTGAAACAGAACTTTTTGTTGTTGCTGTTGTTGTTGGTTGGTCGGGTTTTGTGTTGTTGGTTGGTTTTTTTTGTTTGGTGGTTTTTGTTTGGCTGTTTTGGGGTTTTTTTTTGTGACAGTATGTTCTTTGAGAAGATTTCTCTGTGTGATCAACTTCACTAATTAAATTATTCCAAATCCATTCTGTTATTGAAGGAAAAACTACTGCTTGGAAAGGTAGTACAAAAAATATCATAGAATCATAGAATGGTTTGGGTTGGAAGGGAATGTTAAAGATCATTTAGTTCCATCCCTGTTGCCACAGGCAGGGACACCTGCCACTAGACCAGGTCACTTGAAGTCCCATCCAACCTGGCTTGAACACTTCCAGGGATGGGGCATCTACAACTTCTTTGGGCAACCTGTTCCAGGGCCTCATCATCCTCATTGTGAAAAATTTCCTCCTAATATCTAATCTAAATCTGCCCTCCTTTAGTTTAAAACCATTCCCCCTTGTCCTGTAAACTAACCCCTAAACAAAAGCCTGTTTATTCAATTAATAAACTATGAAGAACATAGCTTTTTATGGAGCAATGCATCCCAAGAAAGAGGAATTCAGGCAAAAATGCCAGGAGGCCCCCATGGATGAACAAGGAGCTCCTAGGCAATCTGAAGCAGAAAAAGGAAGCCTACAGAGGGTGGAAGCAAGGACAGGTAGCTTGGGAGGAATACAGAGAAATTGTCTGAGTAGCCAGGGAGCAAGTTAGGAAAGCCAAAGCCCTGACGGAATTAAATCCAGCCAGGGATGTCAAGGGCAACAAAAAAGCCTTTTATAGGTATGTCAATGATAAAAGGAGGACCAGGGAGAGCGTGGGCCCTCTCCAGATGGAAGTAGGAGACCTGGTTACCCAGGATGAGGAGAAAGCCAAGGTGCTTAACCACTTCTTTGCAGTAGAGAGGGGAGGGCCCCCCAGCCACACTGCCCAAGTGGGGGTCCCCAAGATGGGGACTGGAAGAACAAAGAACTGCCCACTGTAGGAAAAGACCAGGTTTGAGAGTCCCTAAGGAGCCTGAAGGTGCATGAGTCCATGGGTCCTGATGAGGTGCATCCACAGGTCCTGAGGGAACTAGCAGATGAAGTTGCCAAACAACTCTCCATCATGTTTGAGAGGTCATGGCAGTCTGGTGAGGAAGAATCCTTCAAAGCTGTATGATCAAGTATCTGGAAAACCACACAAAGATGTTTCTGTTGCATTACCTGAAGCTACCTTCAAATTCTAAGCCAAGAAGGGGG